>CM045571.1:7329344-7411742 GCA_024721245.1 Mitragyna speciosa
TTTATATAGTTAAATTTGAATCGAACTCAAGTAGCTTTATTCTTTATATTTCTAAATTTCACAATTTATGCCTATCAAGTCAAATTCGAACTAAGTTTTAATAGTTAACAAACTCTAGATGTTGTTCAAATTTGATTTGATAGTTAATAAAACAATCTCAAACCAGTTTTTATCAAGCTACTTGATCACCTAGACCCAACAAAGAAAAACATTTTTACTTTCTTACTTTAATCACTTAAAATCGTTATCAGAATTTTTATAGCTCATAGTGCTCCTTTTGAGTTTTTCTCTTTTTGAAAAATAATTCTTTTTAGAGTTTGGTTAGATTCTTTTAATTTTTGTTTGGTTTGCAAATCTCGTAAGATTTGTAGAAACTTGTTACAAATTAATAGCCATAACTCAATCTCTTACTAAAGTAAAAAGAAATTCATATATATTTCTTTTGGGCTAAAGAGTGAACTACAAACCACAAATGATGTCAGACACAGGTTACTCATGCATAATGATGGAGGCTTAAGAGAAGACTTATTATTACAAAACAAAACAAAGCTATTTAACACGCACTAACATAAAGTGCAAATGTAACCCCTTAAGATACAAATTTTATAATTCTAACCAGTTTCCTTCACATGCTTTTGCCTCGATCTTTTGTATAATCTTTTTCTCATCTCCTGCCCACAATGTTCTCTGGTCTATCAAAAAAATTAATAAATAAATAAATGTTAGAGAAAGTAGGCGAAAAGGATGCAAGAAACGTACCAGAATAGAAAAACATCAGACTAAATCAAATCATTCAACAAAATAGGTTCCCATAAGTGTACCTTGTTACTCACCAAGATGTTACTAAAAGGGCTCACCCATTGATAACAACCTAGAAACCATTAGCATAGTTAGCCTGGAATGTGGATCACCATGTAAACATTCTCTTGCTACTTTGAGGATGGATATCAGAACCTTTTCAACTTCCTGAGAGGGATGCACAATCCTTTGATCCAGAAAGTCATTCAACTCCATATTTGGCAGTGTTGAAGTTAGATCAGCAATTAAGTCACCAGGGTGCTTCCCTTTGATGACTTCTAGTGTCAGGACCCCAAAGCTATAAACGTCACACTTTTCAGTTACTTTCGCAGTATAGGCAAGCTCTGCAAAAAAAAAAAAAAAAATCATGTTATAAATTGATGTCTATCCTCGTGTTTTAATTTGGGGTTCAAATCTTATATCTAATTTTTTTTATGCCGGATTGTGTTTAGTGTGAAACAGTTTTGTACCACTTAAATAAAAGCAAAGTTAAAAGTAGAAGAATTAAGTGATGCTGCATCATTCTATAGTTAGACATAGTTAAACACTAAAAAATTGGGACAGAGAATTTGAAGTGTTAATTTGCAAGAAATACTGAACTTGGGGATAAAAACCTTATTACCTGGTGCAACATATCCACATGTGCCAGCAAGAGCACTCCAATTAGACGAGTCCTTCCTCAGAAGCTTTGCAGTACCAAAGTCCGAAACATGAGCCTCGTGCTTAGAATCAAGCAAGATATTGTTACTGCATATGTCTCGATGAACTATAGGAGGTGAGCAATCATGATGCATGTAAGACAGAGCATTCGCCACGCCTTTGATGATATTCAACCTCTTTTCCCAGTCCAGCTCCTTAGCTTCTTCTTCTATGCTCAACATTTTGGCCAAGCTACCTTGTTCGAGGTACTCGTAGATCAAAATTGAGTGTTGAGCATCTGAGCAAAAACCATAAAGATTCACAATGTTTCGATGCTTGATTGTCGTCAAGGCTCTTATTTCATTCAGGAAACTGTTACAATCTGCTACCTCTGACAAGTCATGATGAAGTCTCTTTACTGCTACTACTTTTTCCGGTGTAAGCTTCGCTCTGTAGACTCTTCCATAACCTCCTTCCCCAATGCAAAATATTTCATTGAACTCTTCGGTGGCTTTTAATATTTCTCTGTACAATACTCTTCCATCATATGTAGATATGGAGAACAAATCTGGGTTCTTCACATCTAAAACCACTTTTGTATCTTTTTTTCTTTGCTCATACATTCTGAGAAGTCCAATCAATGCACAAATAAGTGCAAGAGGTCCCGCAACAGGAAGCACAATTTTGAGAACAAGTTTCTTTCTTTTCTGTTTTCTGCTGTTTCTAAGCAATTGAGGACTTTGACAAGCTTGTAGCCCTGTAATATTGCCACATAGACCTTTATTTCCCTTTAACTGTTCTATGGTGACATTCACAAAAGCTCGGCCAGTAGGAATTGGACCCTGTAAATCATTGAAAGATATGTCAATATGCAGTGCACCAGGCAACTCTGCTAAGGCCTTGGGAATGAAACCAGAGAGCTTATTGTGAGAGAGATCCAATGATTCCAGACTCTTCAAACTTCTCAATTCAGGTGGTATCTCACCAGTGAAGAAATTATGACTTAGATCCAGTAAAGAAAGTTGGGTTAATTTACCCATCTCGACCGGCATCCTTTTCGTCAACATGTTATTGCTCAGATTCAAGTGAAACAATTGCTGCAGATCTCCCAAATTTCCAGACACAGATCCATTTAAAGAGTTTTTGGACAGGTCTAGATAAAGGAGTTCCGTTAGCAATCCTAACTCTTGAGGAATACCGCCAAGAATTTGATTTTCATGTAAATCCAATGTTAGCATAGTAGCCAACTTTCCAATTTCCATTGGAATCTGCCCTGTTATGTTATTGGAAGAAAGATTAAGAACATGTAGTTGAGTTAAATTTCCAATTTCCGGAGGTATATGGCCTGTGACGTTGTTCTTTGCAATATTCAACGATGTCAAGTTTTTGCATCTTCCCCATTTGCTAGAGAGTTCACCGTAGAATTCATTGTGGCTGAGATCCATGAAGTCCAAAAGATGATAGACGCCAAACATCTCTGATAAGTTCCCATGGAGATTGTTGTCATTGAATCGGGCCCGAACTAGGCTAGAGCAGTTTTTCAAGCTTCTTGGGATCGGACCTGTAAGCATGTTCTTGTATACAGTGATGTTTTGCAATGCTCCATTTTGACATAGTTCTGGCAATTGACCGGAAAATTGATTTTCATCCAATTCCAAAACAATCAACTTGGGCAATTTTCCAAGTTCTTGGGGAATTGAACCTGACAATTGGTTTTCTCGAAGAAACAAAATTTCCAAGTTACTCAAACCACCAAATGATTTAGGAATTGAACCATTAAGTTTGTTTTCACTTAGGTGCATTCCAGTAAGAAGCGTTAGATTCCCTAGTTCGTCAGGAATTGAACCCACAAGTTGGTTGTCATATAGCTGCAAGAGATTCAAATTGGTTAGATTTCCAATTGATGATGGGATTGATCCGGTTAGATTGTTCCCGAACAAGCTTAGAGTCTGAAGTGATTTCAACTGCCCTATCTCATAGGGAATGGGACCAGATAGGTGATTCTGGTAAATGTATAACAATTCCAACTTCTTCAGGTTACCAAAAACAGGTGGAATTGGACCTGTTAAGTAGTTGGTGTCAATAAAAAGAGTGATAATTTTGTGCAAGTTTCCTATTTCTGGAGGAATGGGACCTGAGAGTAGATTGTCATACAAAGATAGATACGTCAGGTTTGTCAAATTGGCCAAGGAAGCAGGAATAGGCCCGTTAATTTGGTTCGTACACAAAATAAGCTCACTAAGAGAAATCAATTGGTCTATCTCTAAAGGAATTGAGCCGTTGAAATGATTTTCATTCAGGTGGAGGACTTGAAGTCTTGTTAACAAGCCAATTTCAGGTGGGATTTCATGTGACAAATGATTGAATGAAAAATCAAGATAAATGAGCTTGGACAGGTTAGATATCTGGGGTGGTATGCTACCGAAAAGTTCATTCATGGACAAGTCAACATATTCAAGATTTGGTAAGGATGAAAAGGGAAAATTGTAGAGTGTACCGTTAATACTAGAATTTGTAAGGTTCAATCTATTGATGCTTCCATCAATGCATGAAACACCCGTCCAAGTGCAATGGTTGGAAAAATTATTGGCTTTGGTGGGCTGAAAATTCCACGAAATCAAGAGGGAATTGTTCTGGTTTGCAAAGCTGGCCTTCCAGTTAAAGAGGGCGGCAGCCTCTTCATCGTGACTTGATGTAGCGGCTTCGGAAGGAAATGACGAGATAAGAAGATGTAGGACAAAAAGAAATATGAACAAAGCGTCTCTCATGCCAAAAGGACTCATGGTTTCTTTTGTTGAAGTTCAAGTAAGGCTGGCTAAAAAGATTGGTTTGTTCACTTATTTAAGGAAATGAACCATTAAATGATCCTCTCCGAAACTTCATAGGTGTTTTTTTTTTAGATTTCTTTTGTTTACACTAAACATTTCTTTCGTTTACACCTATTCATTGACAAATGAAACGAAGACAAGACTTACAAGACTTCATAGGTTCCCTTTTTGACATATCTTTCGTTTAAACTTATTCATGGAAAAATGAAAATCTTGTCATTTATGGGACCTTTTTTTTCCTATTGTTGCAGTCAAAGGCAACAGAGAAAACCAAAAAAGAATGGTACTTTTCCACTCCCATAACGTATTCAAATTGCTAATATTGACGTCAAATCACCCGTCATCCATGATACAACGCAACCTATTTAATTATTTTCAGATTAGCCACACGTCATGACACATATTTTCCACAACCCATCTAGGTCATGTTTGTTTGGATTATTCTTTCTTATTCTTGCTATTGTAAAAGAAAAGGTAAATGGTGAAATACCTCTATGTGATATCGCTTTTGATCAATTTGGAGTCCTTGCTTTTCAGAAACAGAGAATCCGAGGCACAAAAAACAGCAAACTGTGTAACTGAAAATGCAAAAACTAGACTAGGAAATGACGCCGTATTTAGCTTTTTTTTTTTTTTAGGGCACAAACCATATCCGCTCGTCAAAATCTCACGCCACACCTCTCTCTCCCCATCTCTCCTTCTCTTACTGTCTTTGCCCTATTGAGAATCATATCTTGCCAACGTCTCTCGTCGGTGGTTGATCTGAACCACAGCTGCCGCCACGGGCACTACCACCGAAACACCCACATCTGTTACAGAAACCACTGCCGCAACCACCACCAACAGAATCCCCACATTTGTTACAGAAGCTGCAGCTAGCAAAACACCTCACAACTCACGCTGAATGACAACAATTGAGCCGCCGATCTACTGCAAACAGGAACGCAGTGAAGATACACTATTACAGAGCTTTCAACGGCAAAGGTTTCGGTGTCACAGACCGTGCCACGAGTCTGATAATCAACCATCCAAATCTAGTCTCTCTGGCATCTGCACGCACCGACGACGAGCCGCAAAAGACATTCGATTAGCTTTGTGGTCAATTTTTGGCTTGGATTTTGAATAGGATGATGGTAGCCGGGTTTTGTAATTTTAACCCAATATTTTCTACTAGTACTCCATATTGATGCATTTTTGAGCTAATTGTTGCTGAAATTGAAGCAATTGCTAGTTTGTTATATTAAAAAAAAAGTGTGATGTACAATGCTGATGTGTCCATGGTTTGGGAAGAATGTTGAGCATTGACGTTGGGGAAGCAGATAATGGGAGGATTCGTCGGCACAGTAACATGAAAAATCCCCTTTTGTCATTGTAATTTAGATGTCTGATTAGTTTGAGATACCGTGAGGTTGTTTACACACAGTGAATTAATTTTAGAACTACGTAATTTGGACAGATTGAATGTGAACTAATTAAATTTGAGTGGATTAATTTAGGAGAAGATTAATGTTTACTCTATACCTGGTTCTATGGTACCAGTTACTATAACCAAAAGACATTAATTGTTTCTAAAGAACATAAGCTAAGTGTTTTTATAAAATAATATTGTCTAAACACTAATTATTCCTAAAAAACATCTACAGAAAAATTTCTTAAAAACAACTCAAAAAACACGTATTCAAACGCAGTCATAATCTCGTATCATTTAATATGGCCACATGCCTCTTTTGTGATTTTATAAAATGTGAAAAAACAGATAGAATCAAGTTTTCGTCATGCTTGAACTTGAATTGCCAAATTTTGTCATTATGTATATACCAAAAAAAAAAAAAAGATAGATGAATTACAAAAATACATGACGTTTGAACCTGAATTGGGCCAAATTTGTTACTATGTACATACCAAAAAAAAAAAATACAAATACTCCCTATAGTGTCACTTTCGACCACATATCTCCTTATTGTTTCAATATGATAATATAACCCTCTGTAGTTTTAAAGTGTAAAAAAACGGACGGTGCCTTGGCACACATATAACCCACTCATCGTTATAGAGTATTGGTTTTGTCCATTTTTCATATTCCTTAAAATCAAAGGAGAGGTTGTATTTCTTCGTCTGTGTCTTATCCATGTCGTGCAATTGGCTCAACACATCAAAATAAAATTTCTTTGAAGGAAAAAAATACGTCTAAAGTTAAAGTCTAAAAACAAATTCTAAATAAAATTTAGGCTCTTTTAAGAAAATTCTAAATTAAATTCTTCATTGATGCAAAATTGTTAGAAATTACCTCATTAAGTCATGCAAAAAAAAAAATATTGAAAACTAATAAATAAAAAAAATAAATAGATCTAAATTCGATAATAAGATGATGAAACTAAAATTTGAAAATGATCTGAGTATGCGAACCAACCTTAGAAATAGGGCAAGACAACAATATTAATTTTAAAAAGTTACAACTTACTTGAACCAAGTCTATATTGAAAAATAAGTCTTGATGGTATTAAAGGAGTAACGAATGTGAAAACAAGTAACAAATATGATAAAATAATTTAGAATGCTCCAAGATTATATTTAAAAATATTTAAAATATAATATTATACTTTAATGGTGAATTTTAAAATATTTGTTTTATTCGCATTATTTTTATTTGATACAGTTGCCTTTTATTAGATACTATATGTTTTATACTTGGCAATGTGATTTTCTTTGTTAATTTAACTGTTAGAGACATGATTATTTTATAAAATTTTTACTAAATATAATAGATTTATTAACTTGTATATTTGAATATATTCAACAAAGTAACGTGTTAATTGGTTCAATAGGGTGGGGTATATATAGTATTTGATTGTTAGATTGCAGCTAGTTAGTTTTTTTAATTCTTTAATCTATCATAAATCAACAATAATAGATATGTATACATTTTTACCCATAAAATTTCTTTATTTTACCTCTTCATCTTTCTTGTTTTATTTTGTAATGGAAAAGAAAGAATTAAAGGAGATAAGTTCAATAATTAAAATTTTTTTCTTCCAAAAAACAAAAAAAAATAGAAAAGCATTGAACTCTGGTCCAACCAGTCTAGACCTATCCAACCGTGATCCGGACCCTCCTCCGACTCACTGATTGGTCCAATTTTTAAAACATGAAAGTCGCCTTCTTGTCGTATTTTCTGTCCAAAAACAGTCTCTATTAAATGTAAATTTGTCAAAAGTTTCATTCACCAACTTGCATAGACTCTTTCCTCCAAAAAAAAAAAAAAAAAAAAAATCGTAGACTCGACCCAAAAAAGAAACGTGATTTCAGTGTAACTAATAACAACGTTTCCCATCGTGAGTTAGTTATAGTCTCGATCAGAAAACAAACTTATGTGAACTTCAAATTTAGATCCAAAAGAAGAGAAACTTGTATAGAGTTACATTTTCTAGTGAAACTTTCTTATATAGACCCCAAGTCCAAAATCTTATATGTGAATCTTGTGATTCAAAAATGAGCCATATAAATATTTTTACATTATTTTCTTACAACAAAATGCATTACTATGCTTATATGACATTATTTTAGATCAAAAGTCCACAAGTGGGGGTCATGGATCTGGTCTATCAAAGAATTTCCCTCTTCTAGACAAGAGCAACAAGGCTGAGGCATGGAAATGCAAAAATGGTATGGAAATTCATAATCTGAAATCATGAATTTCTACATATGATTTTTTTCCAAGTTTTAAAATTGGTGCTAACAATTTCAATGTGACAATCTTATATATATATATATATATATATATATATATATATATATATATATATAACAGGAAAAGAGTTTGATCTCATAAAATCACTTAGTTATGCATGGTGTAAAGAGTTAAGTGGATTATAACAAAATGATGAAGAAATTAAATATCTAAATCATATGCTTAAGATACTTAAATACACACAAAATTGAAATACAAATTTGTCTTTAAAAAATTGGCTTAAAAACTATGAAAGCAGAAATGGTAAAAAGTAAATCTCCATTGTCAATGATAAAGTTTTTCACATGATAACACTTTACAGATCAAAACAGAAATCATAGTTTTCCCACGAAAACATTTATTAAGTATTTCCACGCATCAAGAATTATAATTTCAATTTCTAAATTACTTTTTTATAATATAACTAATCATATTATCATAAGCAATGGTTTAAAATCATTTTATTCTTTTTTTTGGGCATTGTCAAGTTTTTTTAGTTAATTTATTATATGAATCATGCAAAGGTAGTTTGGGAAAAAATCGTCTGCATTTTCTATTGATTTCTTTTATGCATGGATTAATTTTGTTACATTAAAAGTTAAAACAGGGAAGTAAATAGATAAGTAAATAGTTGTACATTTCTTTATATTTACATAATTACCGAAACATGTATTGATTTATATAGAATATTTCGGTTGGTCTAATATTTTATATGGTAAACATTACTCTTTTTGCATTGGATACATTATATAATGAGAGAGAAATTTTTATGTAATTTTGTTTCGACTTCTTGTTAAGGGTAATACATTTGAACATTATTTCCATGTATTTCTAAATACAATTAAAAGATAGTAGTTGAAAAGTTTTACTTTATAAATCTACACTAGGAGAAAGCACTCACTTTGCATGTGTTCTGGTGAATTAAAATCTAGAAGCATTTAAATTTCTAAATCTATAATTCAAATAATAAGTTAAATATAAAAAGTTTATAGACCACTAATGATTTTTAAAGTATGAATTCTGATTGTTAATTTCTTGACTTTGTTTTTCCAATTTTGTTACTATTTATTTAATTTTTTTAAGCTAATTATGGATCTTTCAATGTACTTTACAATTTTTGTTTCAAACCAATTTCGCTTTCAAAGTAGTATAATCGACTAACTAGAATTAAGAGAATATAAATTGTTAAGAAACAGATTTTAAATTTGCTTTATTATTTGAGCTACGTATCTTGAGTAATGACTCTAAGTTCCGTTGTTTTAAATTCTATTTATATCTCAATTCTTTTCATTTTTTTTAAACAATCTTTGTCTTCATTTTTCCTCAAATATGTAAAGACATAATTGATTTCCCTCACAAACAATAAACAATTTTTCTCATAATGACAATCTTTTATGGTAGGTAAACTTATATTATCGATGTAAATTTTACTTTATATGGTAATTGAAATGATTTACTTTTCCTTTTTATGTAAATCTTCATAAATCATGTAGACATATAGTATCATGTATATTGGTGGGTGTCATCATTGTATTTTTCCAAGGTAGATATGGATATCTACTTTCTAAATTAAATACTATACAATTATATATATGTATATATACATACACATATACACACATGCGCTCAATACATACATACATATTATGCATGTGTATATATTTGGGAAAATTAACTCTAGTACAATTATCCATTAAGAACACTATGATACGAAGGGTGTGATGGTGAGGAATTCATTACACAAACAAAATTCCTAAAACATGAATCAAAGATTGAAGAAACGAAAGAAAACTTTCAATCTTATTGAAAAATGAGAAGAATAATGTAAAACTCTCAAAATTCTACATAAAGTATGCTAAATAACATACTTATATACCTAAAACTAACCCTAACACGTACTAAGTTGAATACCCTAAGAGTTGTAGTTAAATAAGGAAACAAAACACTAAAAACGTAACACTCATAAAAAACCTCGCAGATGAGCCGTCGGGCTCTATTAAACCAACCGTGATCGCCATTGGTGGAAGGTCGCTGACGGCTACTAACTATCCATGAGCCATGCATACCACTCGAGTCAATCGTGGGCGCGGCTCAAGGTCAACCACCTGCAGCTAGGAGAAAACATGCAAGACGAAGTACAAAGCCAATCCAATGTGCTCTACATCATTCCTTCCCACTTGATTGAAACTCGTCCTCAAATTATGGACATCATTTGGATGTACTGGGCCCTCCAAGCATGTATGATCTTCCAGCTATATTTGTACCATTTTAGTAACCGCAAAAGGTCCTTTTGTTTGCCTGTAGCCATGAATAATCGTCCTCTAAATTTCGATCTCAATCTTGAACACCAAATCAAGATGATTGATTGAAGGTTTCCCAAGCTTTCTTGTCATAATTTGAGCTTCTTGAATCCTCCAAGATGCATGAATAAATAATTGACTTTGGTGATGCTTGAGTGATAAGAATCGTAGCTACCGAATTCATACCATACTCTCCCTCTTCAAAGAGATCCGTCCTCAAATCATAATCCAAGGTAGGTACGATGAATGATAAGATCTCACGAGATAAGTCTTTAATGACAGAAGGATTGAATTCTCCTACTACACATGCTTGTATGTCTTTTTCATCCTCACATCTGGGTCACGTATGTATTCTTGTTCATCCTCTTCATTAGACTCTACTCGATCAATCGTCTGGGGGTCAATCTTCACACTAAATTTGTCAGATAGTTGATTCTGATGAGCCCATGTGTTTAGGTTTCTTATGCATTGTTTTTTGTAGGCCCAATTTCCATGAAGTGGTAATAGATCTTGATGACTAAATTGTCACTCACGGGTTAATCGCGTGCTGTGAAAACCTTTCCAATCACGATCTAGTGATTCATCCTGATGGTTAAGTCGTCGCTCGTGGATTAATCCCACGTCGCGATAATTTCCCCAATCACAATCTCTCCTACCTTGCAAACCTCATAACAACCCTAGATCACATCAAAATTTTCATTTAAGCGATCCAAACGGCTATATAGTGCTCAAACTTGGACAATTGTTGCAAAATCCTTGACTCCGTCAATGGGATTAACATTACAGTTCTTACAATGATCATTTTAGGAGAAGCCTACTTTGATAGCAACTGACATGTAATGTGTGGTAGTGAGAAATTTTGTTACACGAACAAAATTTCTAGAACATAAATCCAAGATTCAAGAAATAAGAGAAAACTCTCAATCTTATTGAAAAATAAAAATAATAATGTCAAAGTCTCCAAATTTTACGTGAAAGTATACTAAATAATATATTTACAGGCCTAAAACTAACCCTAACACGCACTAAGTTGAATATCCTAAGAATTGTAGTTAAAAAAGGAAACAAAACACTAAAAATGTACAGCTCGTAAAAACCCCGTAGACGAGCTATGGGCTTTGTTAAACCAGTCCCGACTTCGATTGGTGGAAGGCCACCCACGACTGCTTTCTGTCCGCAAGTCATGGGTACCACCCGCGTCAGCCGTGGTAGCACTGCTTTCCGTCCGCGAGTCGTGAGTACCACTCGCGTCAACCGTGGGCGCCACCCAAGGCCACCCAACCGTGGTTGAGAGAAAACATGCAAAACAAAATACAAAGCCAGTGCACTGTGCTCCGCATTACACTACAACATGTTACTATATATTTTCTTTTTCCTTTTTGGTTGTATTATGAATCTAATTTTTGGTGAAAAATCAACTTAATCCATCAAAAAATTAAAATATAGTACATTCAAGTTGTAGTAACATAGACAATGAAGTGCAGTTTAGTTAGTAAGATGTTTTACCTATGATCTATAAGTTCCAGATTTGAGTCACCAAGGAAGTAGGTGTAATTCCACTGTTGATCCTCTTTAAAAAAAGAAAAAGAAAAAGAAAAAATAAAAAAAAGTAGTAGTAACATACCAAAAAAGAATTTTTTCCTCTATGTTCATATATATTATTATAAAGTCGTAGTTATTTATTGACAAATTACAACCAAGCTGGATTTGGACTAAGGTTTAAAAAAAACCATAAATGTCTTCTGATTATTAATTCATGTCTTTCTTTTTTCAATTTTTTTACTACTTTTTTTCTTTTTAGTTGATTTTGGATTTTTTCAATTAACTATATGGATATTGTATTCATCATTTTCGTTTGTGCATATACACATAACTTGATTTCTCATAAAAAAACTCTTTTTTATTTCAAATTCTAATGTTTTAATATCATTGTAAATTTGCATTCTATATTCTAATCAAAATATTTTTGTCCACTTTAGTTAAAACTACATAAAAATGATGTGCTCTGGAAATTACAGAATCTAGTATATTAAAAGGACTATTATAAATCTAGTGTTTTGAATTGAGCTGTATAAATGATGTTTATAAAGCTAATAATTTAAGACATCCTATGACAAGAAGAAATTGCAATATAAATTGAGTGTTCCATACATCTGGTATATATTATTTCATAAATATGGAGTTTGGGTTTAATTGTCCCTAAATTTATAGCTTCATAACCTTCTTGAGGGAGTCATTATCATGGAATCAAGAGGAAGAAATCTAAAAATATAAAATATTTTTCCTTTTTATGAGACATTTACCAAACAAAAAGGATAATCCATATAAAATTAACAACACCTTTTTTTTATGAATTAATTGGAAGATTATTTTACATAAAAAAGAAAAGTTAATTTGGGGAAATACCATATCTAATGTTGCTTCTGCAAATCCATTTTTTTGAATTCAAATTAAGTAAAAATGTAAGAGTCAAAAGTAAATAAAAGCAGAGTCAAAAGTAAATAAAAGCATCTTCTAACCATCAAACATTATAATAGTAATAAAATTGGAAAAACAAAGACATGCAATTAACAATTAGAATTCATACTTTAAAAATCATTAGTGGTCTGTAAACTTTGTATATTTGCCTTTTCATTTAATTATATATTTAAAACCTTAAATATTTCTACATTTAAATTCACCAGAACATGTGCAGATCAAATCCTAAAAAGGTGGAACCTAGCTACAATACCATAAAGATCAATATTAACATTGGCATATATTATCCTGAAAAATTCTCTGTCTAACTTCAATGGTTTTGAATTAAATGAGTTTTTCTTTTTGCAATAATTCAAAATGAAGATGATTTATCAAAGGCAAATATTCTTCATTTATATTTTAACCTAGGAGTAGGATTTTAACCTTGATTCTCTCCCATTGAAGTTCTAATTATTATTATGTGAATGATTAGTAATTTCTCACGATCAAGACCATAAATACATAAAAACACCTTATGGATAGATAGCACTGCAGGTCATCAATTTTCTGAAAAGCAATGTGCAACAGAAATTATAAAATTTGGTTTCTACTATAGGTAATAGGAAATTTTGTTTCCACTATAGGCAACCTGATATGGTCAAAGTTGTAATCTAATGTACTAGAATTATTTGGGCCTTTAAGTTATACGCATTCCTTGCAACATAAATGCGGAGTTGGGAGCCTTTTTTTTTTTTTTTTAAAGTAAGCTTTCGATTTTTCGTGCTACTATGGCTCTTCAGTGGAAGTCAGGGGTAGCTTTTTCCCTCAATGCAGAGATTTTTATTAGACATTTTATTAGTATTATAGGACATTATTGGGTATGTTTTTAAAGAATTGTAATGCAATTGAAATTTTAGATAGTGCATGTAATAGACTATCATGAATTCAATTAGTATGATAATTAGGTTAGAACTTTATGCGGTATTTTGTTTAATAGTTATAGTGCAATTGAAATTTCAGATAATATATGTAATAGATTATCATGAATTTAATTAGTGTTATTTTAGGATTTTATGCGGTATTTTGATTAAGAGTTATAACGCAGTTGAAATTTTAGACAATTTATGTGATAGATTATCATGAATTAAGTAATCTTACGTGATTTTAGTTTTGTCATATACTAAGGGTATATTAAGGGGAAAAAAAAAAAGAAAACATGATTATATCATATAGTAATAGAAGGTTAGCTTTTTATATATTTCTAAATAATTGAAAGCTCCGACATCATAACAAACTCACAAAAGACCATCTCCAGACAACAGGGGCTTGACTAATTTAAAGGGCCGTAGGTTCTCTGTTAGGTGAAAGGTTAAAACGTGTTAAAAAATGCAATCTGAGGCGCCCTTTTGGTATGGTCCTCAAAAATTGTTGCAGACAATTATAAGAGACAATTCCAAGTTAACATCTCTTTATTTGAATTTCGTTTCTAGAGATTAAAATATGAGGCAATTTAAAAATGAGATAGGCACGCGGTGAATAGTAAACATTTACACAAACAATGACTAAGTCTCTAAAATATTTGTGTTATCTACTGACATAATTTCTACGTTGATTTGTGCAATTAGAAAAGGTAATTGTCAATCCTAACTAGCGTGAACAGCTATCAATCATGGAGCATGGAAATCCTAAAAAATGCGTGCTCCAGCATCAAAGAGGTACAATACATACATATATATGTGTACACAAACACACATCTATACATATATATACACATATACATATGTACATGTGTGTGTATATATACACTTATGTACATGAATATGTATGTGTTTATATATGTGTGTTTACATATGTATATGTATATGTATGTTTGTGTGTGTGTGTATACAGAGAGAGAGAGAGAGAGAGAGAAAGAGAGAGAGTAAATTTTTTCAAATGATTAGTAAATTATGATAAAATGTTATACTATAACATTCTTTTGTTAAATAATTTTAATAACAAAGAGTCAACTACAACATCCTCCAAAAACATACCTTATCGGCATACATTTTGGTCGTTGGGGAAAAGAAATTATAGTAGTGATACTTACCTCGTTGTCATGACGTGTGCATGTGTGCATGAGATTTACTTTTAATGAAAAATTCTGCGATTTTACCCCCTTGTTTGTCGAAGAAATCATAATGAAATTGCGTATGAAATTGTATTATAACCAATATTAATACATGCATAGAAAATTGTGTACACGAGGGTGGACAGTTTTCCTACAATTGGGTAATCTTCTTAAATTTTGAACATAAATAAACAAACGCACAGAAAATTGTACATGAGGATGGACAATTTTCCAATGATTTTCTTCAAAATGTAAAGGAGTCTAAAGAAGACTTTCTGAATTTTTGGGCCCGCCCTTTTACGCCGCTGCACCTAACCTTAATTAAATATAGGTGAAGGTGGTGTATTTCTTCCTCCGCCTGAAAGTCCTTACCGCTCTCCTCCGCCTGGGGGTGGCGGGTCGTGCTCCCCTGGATCTATCAATATTCTTCGAACATATCTGGTAATAAAACCTCTATATTCATCTGCAGCAATTAAAACTTCCAAAGCAAATCATAATTAAGTAAAAAAGCCAAGGAAAAATGATTATAACTTCAAATGAATACTGGACTCTTTTTTTCTTTTCTTTTTTTTTTCCTTCGTTGGAAGGGGGAGGCGGCTAAAGAAAGAAGTATGGAATCAACAAATAGCTGACAAGGTTTTATTTCACGAAGAAATTATGCATAAATAGAGAATACGTCGCATAACAAACAGAAAAAAGTATAACTCACTCGTTCTCCGGAAAATTGTTCTTGATGCTGCAGATAAGACACATTCAGATGAGAGTAAGAAGAGGACTAAAAGTGTGATGAAAGCCACCTTCTTGTCCATGTTGGCAAGTATTAGCTGTGGTGTTTGAGTTCTGCCTTTATATATACATATAATTGCTGTATTTTCTGTCCAGAAACATACTTTATTGCATGCAGTTTGTCAAAAGTTTTATTCACCAACTTGCATAGACTCGATCAAAAAAAGAAACGTGATTTCCAGTCTAACTAAATAACAACATTTCCCCATTGTTTGGCATAGTCTCGGTCAGAAAACAAATTTATGTAGACTTGATGTTTATAACCAAAAAAGAGAACCTACATAGATTTACGTTTTCTAGTAGAAAATTCTTATATTGACCCGCTATAGAGTCTCACATGTGAATATTGTAGTTTAAAAGTGAGTTACATAAATATTCTTATGTCACTTTCTTACCTCAGTATACATTACTTTGTTCATAGTATATGACACTATTTTAGACTACAAAATTCATAGATAGGGCCATAGACCCAGTCTACCTAGGAGTATCCCTCTCTAGACGAGCAAGAAAACTAAAGCATGGAAATGGAAAAAATGGTAAGGAAATTCATAATCTGAAATCATGAATTTCTATATATACTTTTTTCAGGTTTTAAAATTGGTATTAACAATTTTGATGGGACAATCTTAAATAGTAATTATCCATAAGTGTAATGAAAGCCACCTTGCTGATATTGTTGGTAAGCATTAGGTGTTTAAGTTCAGCCTTCATATACATAATAGCCTTATTTCTGAAACATATAACAGGAAAGCGTTTGATCTTAAAACAATTACCTAATTATGGCGTGCTGTAAAGAGTTAAATTGATTATAACAAAATCTTGGAGAAATTAAATATCTAAATCATATGCTTGAAAATATTTAAATACACATGAAATTGAAATAACAAATTTGACTTTAAAAAATGACTTCAAATTAGCAGAAAAGGAAAAAAAAAAAGAGTCTCCACTGTCAATAATAAAGTTTTGCACATGGTCACACTTTACGGATCAAAATAGAAGTCTTAAGCTACGTTTGGATGATTGGTTTGTGGGTAGTGTTTTTTAAAAATAATTACTGTAACAGTCTTAAAGATTCTTTTCAATAAATGTATAGATGCGATAAAAAAGTGATTGAAATACGTTTTTAAAGTTTTTTAAAAAATATGCTTTTAAAAAACACCAACAAACAGATAAAGCCTTATTTTCCCAAGAAAACTTTTATTAAGTATTTCCAAGCATCAAGTATTATATTTTTAATTCTCTAAATTACTTTGTTATAATATAACTAATCATATTAACATAAGCAATTATTTAAAATCATTTTATCTTTTCTTTTTTTTTTTTTTTTGGTTTGGGATTGTCAAGTCATTTTAGTTAATTTATTATATGAATCATGCAAAGTTAATTTGGGAAAAAATACTAAGCATTTTCTATAGATTTTCTTATACACGGATTAATTTTGTAACATTGAAAGTTAAAATAGGGAAAAACTAGTGTAATATGGAAAACTTCAAGATTGCCAAGTGAAATCATCAAAACATCAGAAAAAAGTTTTTAAAATAATCCCTATCAAAAATTTTAGGTAAGACAGAAGCATCATTGGAAATTCATGGGTCCGCATCAAATCACTGTAAAGAGACAACAATTATTGTCTCGATTAGTTGGAATGATAGAGATTTCATTTGGTTGATATTTGCCCCATAATTTCGATGGTACAAGATTGTTATGCTTTCTGGTAGACATTGTGGTATGACATAATAATATGAGCCAACAAAATGAAAACCGAAATAGAAACGGAGAAAACATATCGTAAAAGAAAGTCAAGCTGTTGAATTTCAAGTTGTGGAAAATTAAGGTCCATGGAAATTTTCAAGAAGTCACTTTCCAAAATATGACGTAAATTTTTATCCGATGCACTTGCGGGACGATAAGAACAGAAGACGAAAGAAAAACTCGGGATCAGAAGTAAACCCTTTTTCATAATTCTACCAAACAGACTCTAGAGAGATATTATAATACCTTAGCTGATTGCCTAAACCATTTGTTTTATGCCAAAAACATTAATCGTTTATTTGAACCAAGCTCATGACTTTTGTGTCAAATATTTATTAGTTATGTTTACAGAGGGTAATAGTTAAATTGGACAAGCTAAATTTGAAGATGTTAGGCATATTGGGTGATTTGATTAAGGCTTAAACACAGCTTACCCCTGTAATTAGGGATTGATAGCAATTTACCTCTTGTATTCTAATTTAAAAAATAACGAAATAATAATTTGGCCTGGTACAAATTTGAATTCTAAAACAATAATCTAGATTTGTACATAGGACAATTGTTGAACTAAGATAATCAGATGATATCCCGACGGCTAGCTGTTAAATATCTGTAATCCATTTTTTAGTCATAATTTCTCACCTATAAGAACTGAGCTAATTAATTAAGATTATTTAAAATTCTCGGAACTTGGACCATTCCTGTTAGTTTTGCTAGTGAATGGAAAAATAGGCTCTGTTTGTTTGGTTCTGTTTTCTAAAAATATTTTTTTTTGAAAACATATTTTTAAAAGTTTCAAATAGTAATTCATCTAATTTTATATTTTACTAATACATTAATCGAAAATAATCTGTAAAATTACTACAGTACTATTTTCTAAAAACACCCTAAAAAAAAAACCATGCAAACGAAGCCATAGAGTCTGGATATTCAGGGATTCACATGAGGTATGATGGGGAGATTCTTGGGTGGAATGATTGCATGGCCTTACTTGTGAACCTTGTGATTTAAAATAGTACAAAGTAAGCAATGATGCATACTAATGTAAGAAAATAATGTAAAATGATATAAAATGATGTAAAGATATTTATGTGAAATTATTTTAAACCACAAGATTCACAAGTAGGGTTGTGGCTGGGCATTTAAGAAATTTCCAGGTATGATGCTGGAAATTAGATTAGCATCATCACTTAAACCATTGTATTTTTTCACACAAGAAAAACTATTTGTCTCAAATTGATCCTCTCCGTACAAGACCAGACTTGAAGACTTCAAAATTTTTGACATTTCTTTCGTTCAAACCTTTTCATTGAAAGTGGAAAACGGCATTTATTGGACCGTCGTTTTTTCTATTCATGCAGTCAAAGGGAAGGAAAATAAGAATTGTACTATCAGTTCCATTCACATGTTCGAATGATTTTTACAAGAAACACTGTTACTGATTGCTGGAATGGACAATGGAGTCCAGGAGGTGCTATTCAGGTAAATAACCCAAGCATTTTACTTAAATTTCTAATATTGAATTTAAATCGACGGGAAAAATGGGTTAGTCCGTAATCTAAGATGCAACTTGTTTATTCCCATATTATAAATAGGTGTATGTATTTCATCTTATTTTTATTCTCATTAAATTGTTGGATTCTTGATCTCATTAAATTATTGATTTTTTTATTCATCAAATAGTTGTATTTAGTTTTTGTGTTTGAATCCCAACAAAGTGCCATCCGAAGGAAAATCCTACTTATTCCAGCTCAATCAAGCAAACACCCACAATGTGGACTAGGTATAGAATCAACTATATTTGTGTGTATATATATATATATAGATAGAGAGAGAGAGAGAGAGAGAGAGAGAGAGAGAGAGAGAGAGAGAGAGGGGTAAATTTTTTAAATAATTGGTAAGTTAATATAAAATGTTTATACTATATCGTTATTTTGTTTTATAATTTTTATAACAAAGAATCACCACAATATTCTCCAACAAGCCTTATCGGCATGTGTTTTGGTCGTTGGGTGGAAAAAAGTTATTGTAGTAATAGTTATTTCGTTGTCATGGTCATGTGCATGTACATGAGCATTTACTTTTAATAAAAAAATTCTACGATTTGATTCCCCCAGTTTGTCGAAGAATTCATAACGAAATTACGTATTTAATTGTATTTTAACCGATACTAATACACGCATAGAAAAATCGTCTACATGAGGGTGGACCATTTTCCTACAATTTGGTAACCTTCTTGAATTTTAAACATAAATAAATGCACAGAAAATTGTACATGAGGATGGACAATTTCCTATGATTTTCTTCAAATGTGAAGTAATCTAAAGAAGACTTTATGAATTTTCGGGCCCATCTCTACCGTTGTACCTTATCTAAATTAAACATTTTTACATTGTTTTCTTACATCAACATACATCAATATATTTATATAGCATTATTTTAGACTAAAAATTCTATAAGTGGAGCCGTAGACACGATCAACCAAAGAATTTCCATCTTCTAGACAAGAACAAGGAGACTGAAGCGTAGAGATGGAATAATGGTAAGGAAATTCATAATCTAAAATCACGATTTTCTATATAAAACTATTTTCAAGTTCTAAAATTGGAATTAACTACTCCAAGGTGACAATCTTATATAGTAATTATCTATAAGTGTGATGAAAGCCGCCTTCTTCCCCATGTTGGCAAGTGTTAGCCGTGGTGTCTAAGTTTAGCCTTCATATATGTAATTGCCTTTTTTTTGTCCAGAAACATATAACAGGAAAGAATATATATATATAATTGTCTCTCTCTTCTTACCTTTATATATTATATTTTTCTTAAATATATTTAAATTTTTTAGATTTAGTTATTCTTCTTAAAAAGAAAAAACATGCTCAAATTCTATAATCTTTTAAGTAAGGTATATTCTGGACATAATGCAGTGGTAGTAACAAGCTGATAAAATAGGGGAAACTAGCCCTCATCACGGGTCTAGAGGGTCGACCATGTACCTGTATGAAATGATAAAGCGCTAGACAAACAGTAATGAAAAAATATTATGTAATTTCCTCTTTTTTTTTTTGGATTTGATGGAGGGCAACACCCATTACATAGTGGCTAGTCTAAGGAGTGCAACTCCTCTTCCATCTAAGCCTAACATTCTATCAACTGTGTTCGGAGGATTCTTGAAGACAATTAATCTAGGAGCCAAGCTCCTTCCCATCTTTGCCAAATGATTTGCACTTGCATTACCCTTGCACCATACATGACTCACTCTATATACTCCTTTTTGCCTGAGCATCCGTCTGATTTCCTCAATTAAATTCCAATATTGGCTTTCCACTGATGCCCCCTAAATAAGGGAAAAAGCAACCAAAGTGTCTAATTCGATTATCACCCTGTGATACCCTTTCTCTACTACCCTTCTGAGACCCAAAAGAATGGCTCACAATTCTCAGTCACTTTGCTTGCTTTTCCAATAGTAGCACTGAATCCTTCTACCCGATTCCCTTGTTCATCTTGAGTAGTCCTCCTGCACTTGCTGTTCCTAGATTGTTAGTAGAGGCTCCATTTACATTCAGTTTGAGCCATCCCTGTAGTGGCTTCTCCCAGTTTATGAACATCAATTCTTTTGACCTTTCTGTCTCATTCCTCTTGTTTAACTCCTGAGCTACAATCGCTTGGTTTATTAATTGCTGAGGTTGGATTCTCATTTTCTTGTCATTCCCTTGTTGAACAAACTCATTTCTCGTTGACCATGCCCAGTAAGCCATTTGCTGAATTAACATCGACCAATGAACTTCCTCATTTCTTCCTACTATTTTTCCCCCATGTTCTAATCAATCCACTGCACCAAATTCTTGCTTTTGAATTCCCTCCTTTTCGATGGTTGTGCCAAATGCTTATGTAACTAACCAGAGAAAGAATTGCCATTTTGTCAGCCCTTTCATCTTCAAAATCTTTTCCCAATTAACATCTTTCTCACTGTCATCATCTTTCTGTGAATCCAATTCATAGGCTGATGCTGTAGTGAATCTTCCATAGGGTTCCAAACTCCATATTACTTTATCATTATTCTGGGGATAATCATTTAGCTTTATTGCTCTGATTTCCTCCTCCTGTTAATGATTCAATAGACTCCCCAAGACTTCCCAGTCCCAATATGTCCCCTTCTAATAATCTCAAACTGTTTTTGCTAAATCTTATTGTGGCACTTCTGTTTTGACTTGATTGATTAGTGGAGCTATCGAGATCCAATAATTTGTCCAGAATTTAACTTTTATACTATTTTCAACTCTCTATTTTGTTCCCTTCGTCATAAGTTCCCTCTTTCTAGTAGACTTCTCCAAACGTAGGATTGTCCCGTTTTCTTTTGGAAGCGTATTCTCCCATTTTCCCCATACTTACCTCTCAAAACCCTTGACCAGATATTCTCTCTCTGTTTCATATATCTCCAGTATTTCTTAGCTAGCATGGCCTTGTTAGCACTCTTCATTTTTCTTATCCCCAGTCCTTCTCTATTTTTGGGTTTTGTAAGTACGTTCTAGTTGATCATATGTATTCTTCAGCCATTATCCCCATCTCCCTACAGAAAATCTTTAATTCTTTTTTCAATTTCTTTGACAGCTGCAGCTGGCAACAATGTTGTTTGCATTGCATAAGAAGATATTGACGACAGCACTAATTGAATCAGCACTAGTCTCGTTGCATAGGACAAACATTTGCTTTTCCATCCCTGTAGCTTCTTCCTGATTTGTTCTATTATCCCCTCATATGTTCTTTTGCTAACTCTATTATGCAAGAATGGTATTCCCAAATGCTTTTCCCAATTGTTTGTCAATCTAACCCCCATTCTTGTTGATTATTCTTTCCACAGTACGTTGAGGTACATTTTTGGAGCAATACAATTTTGATTTTTCCATACTCACCTTTTCCCCAGAGGCTTCACAAAACTGGTAGAGAACTCTCTATAAAATTTTTGCCTATTTATCACCAGCCTCTGCAAAAAGAATCAGATCATCAGCAAAAAATATTTGTGATAAGTTAGGTCCATATTTTGAGATTTTTATCAGTTTCCACTCTCCTTCATCCATATCTTTCTGTATTAAATGTCTCAATCTTTCCATGCACAATACAAAAACATATAGTGATATTGGGTCACCTTGTCTTAGGCCTCTATTTGGAGTAAACGGAGCCAATCGATCCCTATTCCAGATAATTTATATCGAAGCAGTCTTGACGCAACTCATAATTAGTTGCACTAAGTCAGAGGGAAACTTGACCATCTCCATTGTTTCTTTCAGAAATTCCCAATTAAACCTATCATAAGCCTTTTCAAGATCAACCTTCACTACCATATAACCTTGCTTCCCAGATCTTCTCCTCATGTTGTGGATAACTTCCTGGGTAATGATCACATTATCACTAATTTGCCTTCCAGGAATGAAACTTCTTTGGTTCAGAGTTATCAACTCTCCCATTAAGGGTCGTATTCTCTCCACAATGATTTTAGTCACAACTTTAAACGCTACATTGCATAAGAAAATAGGCCTTAATTGCTTAATACTTTCTGGGTTAGGAACTTTTGGGATTAAAGCAATTAAAGTGTTATTAATGTCCGCTAATATTTTCTTGCTTCTGAATGTCTCCTTTACAGAGTCTAGCAATGTGCCCCCAACTATGTTTCAAAATTTCTGATATAACCCCGAGCTAATTCCATCTGGCCCCTGAGACTTGTTGCCTTGATACTGCGTATTGTTGTTTCGACATCTCTTGGTGTTACCATTCTATAGAGTCCTTTTAATTTCCTCTTCTCAAGTTGGGGGAAGCCATTATCTTTAATTTTGCCTCTTCTCCCTATTGTATCCTTTGTATATAATTTTTGGAGGTAATCTCTTACCATATTCTTCATTGTATCCACATCATGCTACCAATGGCCTACTTCATCTTTTAGGCAAGTAATTCTTTTTCTCCTGCTCTTAATTATTATGATTGCATGGAAATATTTTGTGTTTCTTTCTTCGTATTGTAACCAGTTTACTCTGTCTTTCTGGTACCATAACAACTCCTCTTGTGAAGGATTGTGTTATGTTCTTGTAGCAACTTTCTCACTAGTTTCTCTAGCTTGATGTCTGACCCTTCAGCGAGAATTCTTTGTACTCCTTCCAAACGAGCAAGTTCTTTCTCTTAAAGACGTTCTCAAATGCCTCTTTATTCCATCTATCTAGGTCTTCTAATAGTTATTTATTCTGGCAGTATAAATCTCTTCTCCCATTCACCCAACTTTTGCTAATCTGCTCAGCAATATTGGGGTGAGTTAGCCATGCTAGTTTGAATCTAACCTGCTTGATTTTTCGAGCTACATTTTCCTCTCCCACTAGGTTTACCAATAAGGGATGGTAATCTGAATGGGTTTTTGTCAAGTGCCTTATGCTAGCTTCAGGGAAATCCAATCTCCAATCTGCATTGCACAAGCTTCTGTCAAGACGTGTTTTTAACATTTGCCACTCATTTTCTCCCATTGCTCCAAGTTAATTCTAGTCCGGAAAACCCCATATCAATAAGTCCACCTTTTTGCAGACAATTCTTTAGTGTAGTTTGATTTGGCACCAAGAAAGGTCTCCCTCCCACCTTTTCCTCACTCGTCACCATTTTATTGAGATCTCCTATTACCATCCACAGGAAGTTGAGTAGGGCTCCTAGTTGAATTATATAGTTCCATAAATGTCTTCTCAAGGCCTCGTTCGGTGAAGCATAAATAGCATACAGTAGTCATGACTTCTTCCCATAATTCATAATTGTATTTATTACTTGCATGTTCATTGTTACAATCTCAACGTTTAGTTCATTAGGGTCCCAAAACAACTATATACCCCCAGAGAATCCTCGGGCTTCAACACAAGCTCTATTACTCAACCGAGACTTTCTGCTAATTCTCTTTGCCTTGAAACTGTTAGTTCTGGTTTCCAAAAGAATTGGTATACTGGGGTAATTGATCCTCAATAGTTCTCTTAAATTATCTCTAAACGCCTTATTGTCTGCACCTCTGTAATTCCAGTTTAAAATATTCATCATAATTTGTAATTTTCAGTATTCAGGGTTCAGCACCCCAATTCTACCGTAACTTCAATATCCTACATCTTGGCCCCACCCCCTCATTCAGTTGATTATGGTTATTTTCTGTGGGCTCTTTACTTTCGAGAATTCCAACGCAGTTTAATTTCCCAAGCTTCCATGTCTCATTCCCATCTCAGATTTCTCCTGTATTGATACCTTCGGAAGCATGGCCCAGTTCCATTGGGATAGCAGCTTGTTCCCCTTTTTGTTCATCTACATCAAATCCCACAGCTGTTGCCTGATGGGCATTGAACTTACCCAAGTTACCATATTCTTCCTGCTTCCCTTGTTCTTTCTCTTTGTATAGTCTCCTTGGAATTTGGCTACCTCCTAAGTTACCCAGTAAGTCCCCAATTTTCACTAGGCTAAGTGCTTTTTTGTTACTCAGTTGTTGTATCCCCTGCAATTTTGTTTTGATATGTTCTTTCTCTTTGTCAGCGCCACTACCCTTTGTCGAGCCTTTCCCCATTTTCCCCTCTACAAATTGTAGGTTCTGTGGCGGTTCATGTAGTCTGTGATTTTTCCTTTAAGAGCCTCTATCGAATCTCTCCTCTCTCCTTCATTTTTTTCAACATCATTTGTTATGAGAACATTAAATCTCAATCCAGAGTCTTTTCTTATTCCTGCTGTAGTTTTTCCTTTATCACTTTTTTCATAGGCCTATCCTTGGGCTGCATCCTAGGTGCTTCTGCCCAAACCTGATTGAACAGTGGCTTTTTTATCCCTGATGGCCCTGGGCCTGGGTCCCCTTCAACTATTTTCTGAATCTTTCCCTGGGTCCTATTAAACTCTTCTTCTCCCACATACTTTTCTTTCTGCATAGTTGACCCTAGGCTTCTTGTTTGATATCTGTTTTTCCTCTAATTAGCCACCATCCAAGGGCCAAATGGTTGTTTTTCAGATCCTCCTTCCTTTATCGATTTTCTTGCTGGATCTAAATTTTGATTCATTCCATTATCTACTTCTGAAATTCCAGCACGCTGTCTGCATTAGTCTGCAATGTGTCCATATTCTCCGCATGCAAAATAGATATGATGTAATCCTTCATATTCCACTGCCTGTAAATCCTGATTTATCCACACAAATAGAATTAAAGGGTTAGTTAGATCCACTTCTATGTATATTCTGGCATATTTACCTCTTTCCGCCGACAAAGTTCGTTCATCCACTTTCATAGCTCTTCTCAAGCTATCCCCTACTGCTATTAAGAATTTTGAGGTATAATACTCCACAGGTAGACCTGGTAGCCTAACCCAAACCATCGTTGTTGAGACCACCTTCTTTTCTGCTCGAAAATCTGGCCTCCATTTACTAATTGTGATATAATGTTCCTGAATCATCCACGGCCCATCATCGAGTATCTTGTGGTAGTTCTCTTTTGCTCAAACCCTTGCAATGTAAAATCTCATTTCTAGATCAATGATTTCAAAATCTTGGCTTAGTTGCCACATTTCTCTAAATTTCTGTTCTAGCGTATGATAGGCCACCTTTCTCCCAAGCACTTTCAGTATAAGGCCTTTCCTCCAAGGCTTCCATATCTCAAGCATTTCATTCTGAGGTAGATCTGGTCTTGAAAACCTCGAGTTTGCCTTTTCTATCTCCTTTGCGTTATCTATCTCGCTTCTCACAATCATTGGATATTCCAATTCTTCATCAGATCCATCATAAATAACCAGCTTTACCCTTCCAAATCGCAACATTTCACTAAAAGTCTATTTTCCCCACAATCCTCTAGGAAAGGGTGGGGGAGAAAGGATTAGGGATAACCCTCTGTTCATCTTCAATGGGTCTGGGGCTAGGGTTTACTACCACCTCTCCAGACGCTAGTCTTTTGAATTTTTTCGGATCTCACAGAGATTGGGGCTCCGGCGGTCCAGGAGGAAACGTTATGTTGGGATTTAAGTTTTCTATTTCTTCACATTCCATTCGTGTAGAGTCCCAAATGACAAATAGTGAACGTCTTGACAACTTCTGCTACGAGAGAGAAATTTTTAGAGAGATTACAACTTAAAAGTTATTCTAACGGAGTTCGAACCCACGACCTTGGGTTCAAGGGACAAACGAGCTAACCAACTAAACCCCGAGCCCATCTGTAATTTCCTTTTTTTATTCATGAAATTTGTATTACAATATACTTTGTCTCACATAATTACGTAAAGCACCTAATAATATGTTGGGATATGGTACCAAATTTTTTTACCACACATCATTAGGGGATGTGACTTTTCATCGATATACTCCCTCTCCTTGACTCTTTTTTTCTCTAACCACCAAAGATGGGGTTTGAACCTCAACCTCTATAGGGGAAGGCATTAAGGGCGTTCACCTGGCCACTGGTTATTGTATGTAATAGAAATCACATGAATTCCAGTTAAGGAATAGATTGGTTATTGCCTGTAATAGAAATCACATGAATTCCAGTTACGGAATGGAGTAGAAAAGATCAAAGTTGTACACAAAGAAGTCTTATGAATTTATATAATTTTAAACACACAAAAAATGATCGCATCAAGTATACGATAGACTGCAATCATCGAAAACTTGGGCACTGCCTTGGAATATTAATACAATAAGATAGTCAAGTCAAAAGGCAAACAATAATTAGTTAGAAGAGATTCAATGAAGAATCCACAACATTCATAGCATATATACATGAGGAATTGATCCTATAGTGGAAAATCTCTCTTAGTACCTAAGAAAGACAGTCACTTGCCATAACATTTGTAGCTCCACTTGAGAAAAGTGCAATCATTAGCCTATGGACTATAGCAATTCGTTTCAATATGTAGAACAAATGCGGTTCAAATCCTCTCTCCATTTATACGTGTGGAATTGATCTTGCAATGAAAAATCTCTCTTACTGCCTAAGAAAGACTGTCACTTACCACATCATTTGTGGCTTCACTTGAGAAAAGTGGAGTCATTAGTCTGTTGGACTACAATAGCTTGTTTCGATACGCAGAATAAATGCGGCTCAAATCCTCTCTCTAATTTTTTTTTAGTGTGCAATTGTATCTAATAGAAAACTATGTCATATCACTAAATGATACCACGTAGTTTCATATAGTATACGATGTAGTTTTATGTTGGACATAATTGGATACTAAAAAAATAAAAAATGGAGCATAGGATTTAGATTAGAATGAAATTGAGATATTGGACAAAGGATCTGGACTAGAATGAAATTGAGATCTTGTTATATTATCTATTATAGAACATGGGATGTTAGGGCTCAACTTCTTCAGAATAATTAAAAAGAACATATTTCCACAATTGATCACATATGATTAAACCTATTGAATATATCTATATCAAATTCATTTAAAAATTTTAGTCCAAACTTTTAGAAAATTTAATGGAAAAATAAATTATTTAAGGATTTAATTTTCAATTGAGATTATCCTCCAATAACACTATATTAGATAGAAAAATAAAATCATCACAGACTATAACTTCTACATTAAAGTCTATTTTCCACCACACAATTATACAAAATAAAGCATATAAACAAAACATGCGTCTATTGATGCTACTACTTAAGTTTGGCCATATATGAGTTAAGAAAGAAGCAAACATGCTTCAACATGTCATATCAATTTTTCTAATCTAATTTTTGTTAAAATACACCAGCGTATCATATAAACCAGGAAAATGAAACGGTTGAAAATTTTGGGCCGTTACATGGTTACGTGAAATGAGGCTTTGCCACATGCGCAGACCGTAAGGGTGGCACCCCTCCCAAGTGCAATGGAGGTCACCAGACCTAGGCCATGGGCCTTCTTGATTGCCCATCGACCCCATCCAGGTAAGTATATTGGCCCCTACCCCCTACACATTTTTTACTTCTCATTGGGCCTATCTTGCTAATCAATAGGCCGATGTGGGACTTTTTGTACAAAAATTACGGCCAACATCTCCTTCTCCCACCAATCTCCATCACCCGACCCTTCGGGCTCATGCATTCTTCATACCAAAAACTATAAATTATTGTTTTATTTTTGGGATAATTACACATACCTCCCCTGAGGTTTATCGTAATTACATCTAACTTCCCTCAGGTTTCAAAAATTGCACTTACCTCCCTTGGGTGCTTGGGATTACTAAAATACCCTTGCATGTCATTATAATTACCTCATGAAAATTTATAGGAAAACAGAAAGGGAAACAAGTCGAGAAAAAAGGAAAATAAAAGGGAAAAAAAGGCCTAACATTTACTATAATGAAAAAAAAGGCCTAACATTTACTATAATTTACTCTTGAGAGCGTAGATTCACATAGCACAAAATTTCAAATTGTTATGATCATCTTATTTTTTTAATAGTTATCTTGTTTATTTATGGCATATTTTGGATAATAATAAAGATGATAAAGATGTAGAAATTAGAGCACTAAGTAGGAGAGATATATTGGGCTATATAATTGTTAAGCATTGGTGGTAATACTGGACAATATTATGGCTATTTTTTACTTTATGTTGAATTAGTTAGTTTGTTATTTTTCAAGAATTTTGTTTCTTATTTTAGTTAAAAAAAATTCTAGGGGCATTTTAGGAGATTCAATTAGTTTTTTTGCTGACATAAGCAAAATAGATTTTTTTTGTTACCAAAACTATTGAAATGAGGGAGATAAGTGTAGTTTTTGAAATCTGAAAGGAGCTGGGTGTAATTACGATAAACCTCTGGGAGAAGGTCCCTTTATTTTGTTTACCCAAAAACCATTAATTTGACACATCAAGTGAGGCGATTTTGGAGATGTTATAAACAACTGAACAGTACGCACACAATTAAATATTTGAGGAGTTTTTCCATAGCATTTTTTTATAATGCAATCTCTTTTTCATTACCAACATGTTGTGGTTCAATTGGCAAAGATTTGGCCACTTGTGTCAGGACCTTGGTTTCAAATTTTGAAGTTAGCAAAAGTGCATATAAACTGCTCTAAGATGCCAAAAATGTGCTTGCGGCCAGCCCTAAACTTTTTTCTACCCAAAAGAAAAATTTTCTCTTTCCACCCCATTTCCAGCCCAATACAAATCCAACAGCTAACATTGTAGAAGAAATGTTTAAATCAATGCATCATTTGTAGAACAAACATTTCTATGACCTGAATTGAAGTGGATAGTGCCTCATTTCCCAATCAATGTTGGAAATACTGGTACCTATATGATAAATGGTGGGAAGTGCTAATAAATTTAGCGGTACCTGGTTGTAAAGTAGTGCTCTCTCTCTCCCTCTCTCTCTCCTTTTATTTTCATGAGTTCGGTTGGCCGGAAATTTATAAAATTTTCCTGCATTTTCCTGCATCTTCTTGCATTTTCTCGTATTTTCCTGCACTTCCCTGCGTTTTGCGTCCACTATATTTCGCAAAATTTTGGTTATTTAGACAATAATTTTATTAACTACTACTAACTGACCATTTTGTCTCCACTTTTTCATCTCCGTAACCAAACGTTCAAGGAAAGTGAATTTCATTTTCCTTTAACTCGCTCTCTTACACTTCACTTTCCCATCTAGCTTTTCCTCAATTCAAATCCAGCCTATAGTTTCACTCCATTAAATTAACTCCAAAAAAAAAAAGGCAATATCTAAAGGTTCAAACAATTAGCACAAGACTTATAATATTTTACTCTTCTTAATTCAATACAATAAATATTCTTCCAGTTACAGCTTATAAGATTTAGTGACACTTAACACAAGAAAATACTTAATTAATTAGAGCGTCAACTAATGTTTTAAATAATTTTTGTATTTTATACATAAATGACATTTCTGAAAAATGATTTTTTAAAGCATTGTTAATCCAACACAAAAATTGTCCTTAAAAATCCTCGATGCTTTTGATATAACACCTCAAAATGATCCCCGGCATTTGATACTCATGTCTGTTTTAGTTCAAATTGCACCAATCATGTAGTTGTTTAGCAAACATAGATCCAACACTTCCTCGATGATGGCACAAGAATTAGTTCATGCTGGCATATGAACCATATCAAATTATGCATATTAGGAAATTTGCTTGACACCAGATTTTTATCATTTACGTATCTAAGATTGTAGACTTTTTGTTTGTAATTTATTTTTCAATCGAGTTGTTACAAATATATATATTTTTTTATTTTCCAAAATCCTGAGTTCGTCGCTATGATAAATTTCCTTTGATTTAAAAAAGATCAAGAAGTGGCCTTTACAAACAAAAATAAATAAAAAATAAAAGAGGAGAGAGAGAGAGAGAGAGAGAGAGAGAGAGAGAGAGAGAGAGAGAGAGAGAGAGAGAGTGTGTGTGTGTCATGGGGCATCTGAAGCATGCAGAGTTCAGACTGTTATCTTTGTGAACAATCCCTTAGTTTTTTAAGTCTTGTTCTGTTCGGAAATCTATTTTATTTTTGTTTCTTTAATTTTCAAAACTTTAAATATGTGACTAAATTGTTTAGAACAGGAACACTAATGGAGAGGAAGCATGTTGATCCCAGTAAGTAACGTGAAAGTTTAACTCCTCAACAAGTTAATGAGCCACACGTCAAAAAGAACTACACTCGTTTCTCACCAATTCACCAATTTTGACCGAATTTTTATAATTCTTTACTTGTTTTCTGTCCATTTGGCGAACCAGCCGATTCTATCTGAGTTTAAAAATATTGCTCTTCGTCGTAACTCGATGCGCCGGCTTTGGAAGGAAATCACGAGATAAGAAGATGTAGGACAAAAACAAATATGAATAAAGCCACTCTCGTGCCAAAAGGGCGCATGACTTCTTTTGTTGTAAGTTCAAGTCAGGCTGGCTGAAAGGAGTGGTTTGTTCACTTATTTAAGGAAATGAGCCCTTAACAAATCCCTTCGTAAAAGACGAGACTTCATGACTTCACAGGCAGTGATGGATCCAGGAATTTATCCTCGGAGGGCGACCTAGAGTAAAAAGTAGTTAAAAATTGTTAGATCTTAATCTAAGTAACTTACGAGAAGACAATGACTTGGAATGTATATTAGATTTTTTTGTTATTTTTGGACCGGCGGCGGGGGGGGGGGGGGGGGGGGGGGAATATACTAATACAAAAATCTTTACTTACAATTTTTTGGGGGGCACCCCACTGGACGTTCACAGGTCTTCCTTTTTGACATTTCTTTCGTTTAAGCTTGCTCATTGAAAATGAAAATCTTGTCATTTATTGCACTATCTTTTTTTACTATTAATGCAGTCAAAGGCAAAGAAAAAAAGAAGGAATTGTAAATTCCCATTCCCATTAGATATTCAAATGACGAGGTGAATGACTGGGGGAATGGCGTGAGGAGTCAAGGAGTTCTATTTTCATAAATACCCCAAACAGTTTATTTAAATTGCTAATATTGACTTCAAATGGTCCCGTGATCCCCTGTAACACTACCTAGTTAATTATTTCCAGATTAGCCACACGGCGGGGGCTCCCTTATTTAACACAACATAGATAAGTAGTTCTATTGAAAAAACATCAAACCTGCAATTTTTAATTCAAATTCATGTCTCCCATGGAACCAACTTCTTATATAATCTGTATCGTGTTATCGTGACATGTCATAAATTGCTAATCTCTATTTAAAGACAAAATTGAAAATTGAATTGACATGCGGTGACTTCCTCGACGTTTACTTCTTTGAACAAACACTTACTTTCAATTCTGGATTTTGAGGTAGTCACTCAAAGACATTTTTTTTTTTTTCGAACTTGTAGTTTCAGCTAATCAGCAATATAGAAACAAAATTTTGAAGCATTGAACTCCTGTCCAGGAAATAAAATATCTAATAGATGAATAAAAGGTGTCAGCTTACCAATTGAATATTGGGTGGTTTCAGAGTTTATTGCCATGCGTTTAATTTAAATTTAAGTAACTAAACCTTTTTGGTGATGAATCCCAAAATATAATGGAAGGGAAGGCAAAGTTTATTGCTATTGTCAAGATTATGAATGGATTTTTTTTCAATTGTATTATTTTTCCCTCCAAACTGATGTTTGAATTAAATTTGTCAAGGAAGCAAGACAAGAAATTATAAAGGCATTGGTTCACTTGTTGTCTGCCAATGTGGGACAAATATCTAAAGCTTTACATTATAAACTATCACTAACATATATATTGATCAAGCCTACACTATTTCAATGGGATAAGGGAAATTGGTGTTGACTACTCTGAGGTGGAGTCGTAGAGATCTAATCACTTAATCTTCTATTCGTTCCCTCGTTTATATATATATATATATATATATATACATATATATATACATATATATATAAAGTCGTAGAGTTCTAACCACTTAATCTTCTATTCGTTCTCGCCTTTATATATATATATATATATATAATTTCCTTATTTTTAGTCCAGAAACATACTTTATTGCCTGGAATTTGTCAAAAGTTTCACTATTCAACTTGCATAGATTGGGTCAAGAAAATAAATGTGATTTTAGTCTAACTAAATATCAACCTGTATCTCACCATATGAATTAGGTTCAGTCTCGGTCGGAAGACAAACTTACATACTTATTTTCTATCTAGAAACATACTTTATTGTGTGAAATTTGTCAAAGTTTCACTATCCAACTTGATATAGATCGGGTCAAGAAAATAAATGCAATTTTATTCTAACTAATTATCAACTTTTATCTCACCATCTGAGTTAAGTTTAGTCTCGATCGGAGGACAAACTTATGTACTTATTTTCTGTTCAAAACATACTTTATTGTGTGCAATTTGTCAAAAGTTTCACTATCCAACTTGCATAGATTGGGTCAAGAAAATAAATGTGATTTTAATCTAACTAAATATCAGCCTTTATCTCACCATCTAAGTTAGGTTTAGTCTCGGTCAGAAGACAAACTTACATACTTATTTTCTGTCCAGAAACATACTTTATTGTGTGCAATTTGTCAAAAGTTTCACTATCCAACTTGATAGATCGAGTCAAGAACATACATGCGATTTTAGTCTAACTAAATATCAACCTTTATCTCACCATCTGAGTTAGGTTTAGTCTCGACCGGAAGACAAACTTACATACTTATTTTCTATCTAAAAACATACTTTTGCTTGCAATTTTTCAAAAGTTTTGGAATCCAACTTGCATAGATCGGGTCAAGAAAATAAATGTGATTTTAGTCTACCTAAATGTCAACCTTTATCTCACCATCTGAGTTAGGTTTAGTCTTGGTCGGAATACAAACTTACATACTTTTTTTTTTTTCCAAAAACATATTTTATTGCGTGCAATTTGTCAAAAGTTTCACTATCAAATTTGATAGATCGGGTCAAGAAAATAAATACGATTATTGTCTAACTAAATATCAACCTTTACCTCACCATCTGAGTTAGGGTTAGTCTCAGTCGAAAGATAAAATTACGTAGTTTTTTTCAGTCTAGAAAATAAATGTGATTTTAGTCTAACTAAATACCAACCTTTTTCTCACCATTGAAGTTGGGTTTAGTTTCATTCGGAAGATAAACTTACGTAGATCCGAATTTAGACCCAAAAAAAAGGGAACTTGCATAGATTACGTCTTCTAGACGAGCGCATATATATATATATATATATATATCACTTCATGCTCTATATGTGCGCGTGTGTCTGCATACATAGATACATGCACAGACATATATTATTCTTGCCTATTTTAATTTTTAAATTTTTTATTTTAAATCAATTATAAATTCTTAAATGAGTCATTTCCACATTCTTTATTTCTCTTGATTTTGAACTCCGTAACTCGGAAATAGCTAATATTTTTGTGATTCAGGAAATGACTTTCCAACATTATTATGAGATTTTTTATTTACTGCATTAAAAATTACTAATTCTCAAGTTAAAATTTTAGTTTCTAGTTTTGAAGTCCTCAAATTGGCATTAAAAATTTCTATATGACAATGTTCAGTAATTATTAGATAAACATACAATTTTTTTGCATGAAGCTTTTTCATGAAAGATCATGGTCAAAAAAAGTATATATAAATCTTACATGTATACCACATGTTTAAAATTTAAAAAAAAAAGGAGACAATTTTAAAATTGCCTAAAAATATATTACATGTATTCATTTGATAATTAATACTTCAAGTTTTGACTATATATTGAAATTCTGATATAGCTTGTTGGTTAGAAAGGGATAATATTTTCATGTTGTTTTTTTCCCTATTATTTAAAATTATTATGGTACTACATTTGCATTGTATTTAAAACTTGTTTAGCAGTTAAAATGAATACAGTTGGTTGTTGATTAATGAGGATATGATTGGAAGAACATCGTTGTTGGTGGTTATATGTATGTGCGTCCATATATACATATACATATACATATCCATATACATAAACATATATATATATATATATATATATATATATATATATATGGCAAGAGAATTTAATCAGTTATAGAAACAAATAAAATATGAAAAGATCACTATATTACTCCCTTCTTTCAACTAAGAAAGTAATCTTCAAATAAAATATGAAAAGATCACTATATTACTCCCTTCTTTAAACTAAGAAAGTAATCTTCAGTATACGATATCAGTTCTTCAAATCTAATTTTGAGTTAAAATACACGAGGGCCGCATAAAGCAATAAAACGAAATGGTATCAGCATATGGATACGGTTGAATATTTTGGATTATGTCAAAGGAGTTCAACACGTTTTTATCTTGGGCCTTAGATCGGTATAAAAGGGAACATTTAAAAGTTTGCATTGAGGACGGGCCGCGCAAACACAGGCCCCCGCTAGCGCAAAGCACAAATTGCAGACCTTAGGCTGGCCCCCCTCCTAAGTGCAATGGAGGTCATCGGACCTAGGCCATGGGCCTTCTTGATCGCCCATGGACCCCGTCCAGGCAAGTATATTGGCCTATTCTACCCATACATATTATATAATCTCCATTTGGCCCATTCCGCTGATTAGCAAGTCGATGTGGGACTTCCTTCCAATGCTGCGAAAATAAATTTTATAGATTCGTGTTCTACTATTTACCAAAAAAGTATTAATTTGCCGGCTCAATTGAGGCAATTTTGGGGATGTTATAAACAAATGAACATGTGAAAGAAAAAATGCCAAAAAAAAAAAGGAATTAAAGATTTGAGGAGTTTTTCCATAGCGCATACACAGAGATATATATATATATATATATATATATATATATATATATATATATAATGTTATCTCTTTCTTTTCACCAACATGTAGTGGCTCAGTTTGCAAAAGTTGAACCTCTTGTGTTGGAAGCATTCAACTTCGAATTCTAAAGTTAACAACGCATTGTCAATGGACGATCGGTAAAAAAATACTGTAAGTTGCTAAAAATGCACCGATGACCTTCCTTAATCACATGGAATGAGGTGAGTATTCCTTCCTCCTAAACTTTTTCCTACCAAAAAAAATTCACTTTCCACCTCATTTCCAGCACATTAGTAACCGGACAACAAACATCTTAAAAGAAATAATTAAATCAACGCATCATTTGTTAAACAAACATTTCTATACCCTGAATTGAAGTGAATAGTACCTCATTTCCCAGCCAATGTGGAAAATACTAATAATTTAGTGGTACCTATGATAAATGGCGGGAAATACTAATAAATTTAGTGCTACCTGTTTGCAAAGTATTTTTCTTTTATTTTCATGAGTTTAATTGGCTGGAAATTTATAAAATTTTCTTGCATTTTCCTGCACTTTATTGCAATTCGTGTCCTGTATGCTTTGCAAGATTTTGGTTATTTAGACACATACTAATTTTATTGACTCCATTTCTTCTTAACTTTTTGCTCTTATTAACCAAACGTTCGCAGAAAAGTAATGTTCATTTTCCTCTAACTCACTTTCTTGCGCTTTACTTTCCCATGTAGCTTTGCCTCAATTCAAAGCCAGCCTATAGCGTTCCTCCATTAAATTGACTCCCAAAAAAAAAAAAAGGCAATATCTAAAGATTCAATCAATTAGTCCAAGACTTATAATATTTTACTCTTCTCAATTAAATACAATAAACATTCCTCTACCTACAGCTTGTAAGATTTAGTGAATAAAAATACTCAACACAAGAAAATACCTAATTAATTAGAAAATCTTATGACTAAATAACATGCCTGGAAAATGATTTTTAAAGCATTGTTAATCCAACACAAAAATTGTCCTTAAAAGTCCCCTATACTGTTGATGTAACACCTCAAGATGATCCCCAGCATTGATACTCGAGTCTGTTTTAGTTTAAAACAATACCATTTTCGTTGCACCAATCATGTAGTAGCTTAGCAAACGTAGGTCCAACACTTCCTCGATGATATGCATTATTTCTAATCGATTGATGGCACAAGAATTAGTTCATGCTGGCATATCAACCATATCAAATTATGCATCTTAGGAAATTTGCTTGACACCAAATTTTTATCACTTACGTATCTAAGTTTGTAGACTTTTTGTTTGCAGTTTATTTTTCAATCGAGTTGTCACAAGTATATATATATATTTTTATTTTCCAAAATCCGAAGTCTGTCGCTATTGATAAATTTCCTTTGATTTGAGGAAAGATCAAGATGTGTCCTTCACAAACAAAACATAAAAATAAAAATAAAAAATAAATAAAATGTAGAAGGAAAGGGGAGAGAGACTGAGAATGTCGTGGGGCATCTGAAGCATGCAGAGTTTAGGTTCTTGTCTTTTGAACAATTCCTCGTTCAGTTCAGAAATCTATCTTATATTTTTCTTTTAACTTTTTCGAAATTTCAATATTGCAAAATTTATGCATTTTAGCTAAAAATAAAAAAAATTCCAGTTTGGTCGATCCAACAGGCTAGTCAAAAGGGTTCGTTCAGGTTTGATGCTTATCAGATTTTACAAGAAACCCAACCCAACTCGCAACTGGTTCACGGTTGAACCATGGTTCGCTGTTGCGGATCGCAGTTGCGTCGCAATCATGATTGTTCCACATCCGTCGCGGTGTATCGACTGAATATCAGGTGATACGCACATTATAGTATATAAAAATTTTTAAAAAATCTAAAAAATTATTAAAAATAAAAATACCATAACTAACATAATTATCAAATTAAATTTGTTAAATACTTACATTGTCATATATAGTCACTAATTATTTAAATAAAGTAATGTTGTTTAACTGCAGACCTGTAACATTAGTCATAAATGATTTTAGCATCAATTTTAAATGGCATCACTTAAATGTAAGAACAAAACCATTATATCTTATATAATACAATAAAATTTATACAAAAGAAATAGTAATGTTTACTTGAATACAAGAAAAGAAAGAGATACATATCAAATAATATTACAAAATACAAAAAAAAAAAAAAAACAAGTGTTCTTACCATATTCTCAATAACAATTTCCATCATAAATTGATCAACTGCAATGCCCAAGTGATTGATCCCAACTGACATGGTAAAAGATTAAACCTACAACTGGGGAAGCTGTTCTCGCAAGTTATAAAGTTTGTATACTGTAATTTGCAAATGTTGATCTATGCAGTACTATTCTTTATTGCACAGCACCCAGGAATATGTGTGACTACAGAGAGTTAGGTTATGTTTTTAGCACTTAATAAAATCTAGTGCTAAATGATAGTAACAGTCAAATGAACACACCCAAAATTATGAACACCCAAGTCCACAAGAAAGGATGAAACTACGCCAGTTGCGACCTCCCCAGTTAATGCAAGATTCGATAGAGATGAACGTACAATTGGCCCGTCATTGTACCCAAAACGCATATACTCCTTGCCTTTATGCGTATGACATGTGTTTAATAATTATTACAATTTACAATATTTTTGGTCTATCATTCTAGTATATGATTATTAGTCTTCAACTTTTTGTTTTCCTTTTAGTAGGGAGGGTTGTGTTTACGTCTCTAAGTTTTTGGGTCCATAACGGTGCATATCAGTACATATCGCCGAGATCTCGGCCGATATTCACCGATACGGTGTCATACCTTTCATATCGATGGATATCGCTGATTTCTCGGTGATATGTATCCAATATAGTTCAAAAGATGATGCGGGTAACGGTATTGTAACGGTAGGCTCCGTTCCAATTACGACTCGGGCGATATGTCGCAGACTCGGGTGATATAGCGAACCATAGGTTGAACGGTTGAATGGTAAGCCTGGCCAGGTTTAAGAGCTATGGATCAAACATGCTTTATGCAGCCAAATTTGAATCCAACTCAAGTAGCTTTATTTTTTTATTTATAAATTTCACGTTTTATGCCTTTCAAGCCTAATTTGAACTAAGCTTTAATAGCTAACAAACTCTAGGTATTGTCGAAATTTGATTTGATAATTGATAAACCAATCTTGAACCAACTTTTATCGAGCAAACTTGATCAAATATCAAGTAACTTTTGTTGTTTTACACCCCTACACACAAAAGAGAATTTTTTTTACCTTTTCATCTTAATCACTTAAAATCATTGCTAGAATTTCTACAGCTTATAGTGCCTTTTTGAGTTTTTCTCTTTTTGAAAAGTAATTGTTGTTAGAGTCTGGTTAGATTGTTTTTTTTTTTTTTTGGTTTCCAAATCTCATAAGATTTGCAGAAACTTGTACAAATTAATAGCTTTGACTCGATCTCTTATTAAGAAAATAAGCAAAATTCGTAAATACGCAAGAGTTATAGTTCAACACAACTAACTGCTTTTGGGCTAAAGAGGGAGAACTACTAATTACAAATGATGTCAGACATAGGTTACTCTTGCATGTAGATTAAAACTAAAGGGAATATTACAAAACTAATAAAGCTATTAAGCAAATGGAAATCTCACTCCATGGAACTAATCGAATAGTACTGCATAAAAGCTTTAATAATCACCCTATAAAGGATGATAAATGCAATAATGCACAAATTATAAGACATTAAGAGTATGTTCTCAATAACTTTTTTCTACATAATTTTAGTTTTCGATTTTTGAAAAATTTACTGTGTAATGTTTTCAACTGCCTTTTTTCACTATATGTTTGGATTTTTAAACCTAAAAGCAATAGCTACTGATTTTCAGTTTTTCTAAAATCAATTTTTATTAAAATCAAAAAATATTAAGGACAAACCCTAACTATACTCGTATCCATAAAAGTCCAACTCCTTCCCGAAATTTTCATGTTGTGCAGGTACTGTGTGCATTACTCGTATTTTGTTCTAACCAACCAACTTGGTTGGATTGGCCACCACAAAGCCTTTAAAGGTTATGTGGGGTGGGAGGTCAAGAATTCAAACCTTGCCTCCCATAAAAAATTCAAATGGGTGCATAATACACTCATTTAGTTCGATGGTGGTTCAATCTCCATCAGTTCCCTTGAGGCTCAGTTGGACCCCTCTCCTATGGTCTAGGTTAGAAGTAGGATAGTATACTGTTGACTATTGACAAAAAAAATCGTATTTTGTTCTAATATACCAAAAATAAAAATGTGAATGAATATTCTATTGAATTTATTAATGCTTGAATTGTTTTATAGAAGAAGAACAATTTTTTCAGGTATTTGTTGGCTGGCTTTAACTACATCACGAAACCAGAAATTCATGTGCCATCAGAAATTGGAAAAGACAAGATAAAAAGTAATCAATTTCACAACTTGCATGTTCATTAAAGTTTGTATAAGTTAATCTTCCTTATTTTACATTTATCCGTAATTGAAATTATACATAGCACATATTTTCTATGCTTTTGCCGGGTTAAAATCTTACTACAAATGAAGCTGCAGATACAAATATTATAATTCCAACCAGTTTCCTTCACATGCTTTTGCCTCGATCTTTTGCATAATTTTTTTCTCATCTCCTGCCCACAATGTTCTCGGGTCTATCAAATAAATAAATAAATAGTAGAGATAGTGAGCAAAAAGGAAACAAGAAACACACCAGAATAGAAAAACATTAAATTAAATCCAATCGTTAAACAAAATAGGTTCCCATAAGTGTATCTTGTTACTCACCTGGATGTTACTAATCCATTGGTAAACGTCCTTGAAACCATTAGCATAGTTGGCCTGGAATGTGGATCACCATGTAAACATTCTCTTGCTACTTTGAGGATGGATATCAGAACCTTTTCAACTTCTTGAGAGGGATGCGCAATCCTTTGATCCAGAAAGTCATTCAACTCTATATTTGGCAGTGTTGAATTTAGATTAGCAATTAAGTCACCAGGGTGCTTCCCTTTGATTACTTCCAGTGCTAAAACCCCAAAGCTATAAACATCACACTTTTCAGTTACTTTCACGGTGTAGGCAAGCTCTGCAAGTAAAATCATGTTATAATTTAACATGTGTCCTCATATTTTAATTTGGGGTTTAAATTTTGTGTCTAATTTTTTTTATGTTCGATTGTATCTAATGTAAAACAGTTTCATTTCACTTGAATAAAAACAACGTTAAAAGTAGAAGAATTAAGTGATGTTGCATTGTTCCACTGTTAGACACAGTTAAAAACTAAAAACTTTGGAAAGAGAATTTGAAGTGTTAATTTGCAAGAAATACTGAACTTGGGGAGAAAAACCTTATTACCTGGTGCAACATATCCATATGTGCCAGCAAGAGCACTTCAATTGGACGAGTCCTTCCTCAGAAGCTTAGCAGTACCAAAGTCTGAAACATGAGCCTCGTACTCAAAATCAAGCAAGATATTGTTACTACATATGTCTCGATGAACTATAGCAGGTGAACAATCATGATGCATGTAAGACAGAGCATTAGCCACGCCTTTGACGATATTTGACCTCTTTTCCCAGTCCACCTCCTTAGCTTCTTCTTCTATGCTCAACATTTTAGCCAAGCTACCTCGTTCAAGGTACTCGTAGATCAAAATTGAGTTTTGAGCATTTGAGCAAAAACCATAAAGATTCACAATGTTTCGATGCTTGATTGTCGTCAACACTCTTATTTCATTCAGGAAACCATTACAATCTGCTACCTCTGACAAGTCATGATGAAGTTTCTTTACTGCTACCACATTCTCTGGTGCAAGCTTCGCTTTGTAGACTCTTCCATAACCTCCTTCCCCAATGCAAAACATTTCATTGAACTCTTCGGTGGCTTTTATTATTTCTCTGTACACTGCTCTTCCATCATATTTAGATATAAAGAACAGATCTTGGTTCTTCACATCTATAATTTCTATTTTTGTATCTTCTTTTCTTCGCTCATACATTCTGAGAAGTCCCAGAACAGGAAGCACAATTTGGAGAACAAGTTTCTTTCTTTTCTGCTTTCTGCTGTTCCTATGCAATTGAGGACTTTGACAAGCTTGTAGCCCAGTAATATTGCCACACAATCCTTCATTTCCCTTTAACTGTTCTGCGGTGATATTCACAAAAGCTCGTCCAATTGGAAGTGGACCCCGTAAATGATTGAAAGATATATCAATATGTAGTGAACCAGGCAACTCTGCTAAGGCCTTGGAAATGAAACCAGAGAGGTTATTGTGAGAGAGATCCAACAATTCTAGACTCTTCAAACTTCTTAATTCAGGTGGTATCTCACCTGTGAAGAAATTATGACTTAGATCCATTAGAGAAAGTTGAGTCAATTTACCCATCTCAGCCGGAATCCTTTTTGTCAATATGTTATTGCTCAAATTCAAGTGAAACAATTGCTGCAGATCTCCCAAATTTCCAGACAAAGATCCATTCAAAGAGTTTTTGGACAGGTCTAGATAAAGGAGTTCTGTTAGCAATCCTAACTCTTGAGGAATATCGCCAAGAAGTTGGTTTTCATGTAAATCTAGTCTCAGCATAGTAGCTAACTTTCTAATTTCCACTGGAATCTCCCCGGTTATGCAATTGGAAGAAAGATTAAGAACACGTAATTGATTTAAATTTCCAATTTCTGGAGGTATATGGCCCGTGATGTTGTTCTTTGCAATATTTAATGATGTCAAGTTTTTGCATCTTCCCCAGTTGCTAGAGAGTTCACCGTAGAATTCATTGTGGCTGAGATCCACGAAGTCCAAAAGATGATAGATGCCAAACATCTCTGATAAGTTCCCATGGAGTTTGTTTTCATTGAATCGGGCCCTAACTAGGCCAGAGCAGTTTTTCAAGCTTCTTGGTATTGAACCTGTAAGCATGTTCTTGCTTACAGTGATGTTTTGTAGTGCTTTATTTTGACATAGTAGCCCTGGCAATTGACCAGAGAACTGATTTTCATCCAATTCCAAAACAACCAGCTTCGGCAGTTTTCCAAGTTCTTGTGGAATCGAACCTGACAAACGGTTTGCTCGGAGAAACAGAGTTTCCAAGTTACTCAAACCACCAAATGATTGAGGAATTGAACCATTGAGTTCATTTCCACTCAGTTCCATCCGAGTAAGAAGCATTAGATTGCCCAATTCATTAGGAATTGAACCGACAAGTTGGTTGTCAAAGAGCTGCAGGATATTCAAATTGGTTAGATTACCAACTGCTGTTGGGATTGATCCACTTAGATTGTTTCCGTCCAAGCTTAGAGTCTGAAGCGATTTCAACTGCCCTATCTCATGGGGAATGGGACCAGATAGGTGATTCTGGTAAATGTATAACAGTTTTAGCTTCTTCAGGTTACCAAAAACAGGTGGAATTGGACCTGTTAAGTAGTTGGTGTCGATAAACAGAGTAATAATTTTGTTCAAGTTTCCTATTTCTAGAGGAATGGGACCTGATAGTAAATTGTCATACAAAGATAGATATGTCAGGTTTGTCAAATTGGCCAAGGAAGCAGGAATAGGTCCATTAATTTGGTTGGTACATAAATCATGCTCACCAAGACAAATTAATTGGCCTATTTGCACAGGAATTGAGCCGTTGAAATGATTTTCATTCAAGTGGAGGACTTGAAGACTTGTTAACAAGCCAATTTCAGGTGGGATTTCATGTGACAAATGATTGAATGAAAAATCAAGATAAATGAGCTTGGACAGGTTGCATATCTGGGGTGGTATGCTACCGAAAAGCTCATTCGTGGACAAGTCAACATATTCAAGATTTGGCAAGGATGAAAAAGGAAAGTTGTAGAGTGTACCGTTAATACTAGAATTTGTAAGGTTCAATCTATTGATGCTTCCATCAATGCATGAAACACCCGTCCAAGTGCAATGGTTGGAAGATTTCTTGGCTTTGGTGGGCTGAATATTCCACGAAATCAGGAGGGAATTGTTCTGGTTTGCAAAGCTGGCCTTCCAGTTTAAGAGGGCGGCAGCCTCTTCATCGTGACTCGATGCACCGGCTTTGGAAGGAAACGACAAGATAGGAAGATGTAGGACAAAGAGAAATATGAACAAAGCCTCTCTCATGCCAAAAGGACTCATGGTTTCTTTTGTTAAAGTTCAAGTCAGGCTGGCTTAAAGGAGTGGTTTGTTCACTTATTTAAGGAAATGAGCCATTAAACAATCCTCTTCGTAAAGTACAAGATTTCAAGACTTCGCAGGTTTTCCTTTTTTTCATTTAATCATCGCAAAATGAAGACAAGACTTGAAGACTCCATAGGTTTTCCATTTTGGTATTGCCCCGAATTCAAGTCTTCATAAGTTTTACTTTTTGACATATCTTTCGTTTATTCATCGAATAATGGAAGTCTTGTCATCGTTTTTTCCTATTGATGCAGTCAAAGACAACGGAGAAAAAAAAAAAAAGAATGGTACATTTCCATTCCCACTACATATTCAAATGATTAGGGGAATGACTGGTGGAGTGGACTCCGGAGTCCAGTAGTTCTGTCTACATGAATATCTCAAACATGACTCACTTATTTTCCACAACCTACACAGGCCGCGTTTGTTTCGACTATTCTTTCTGATTCTGGCTATCATAATAGAAAAGGTAAAAAGAACGATTGCAAAGTAAGGACATTCACTTTGTGAGATTCATTTTATTATTAAACAAAGAATCAAAATCTATGCATAATGAACAGTTTTATGGTGAAACAAATAAAAAATAGACACAAGGTGGATTAAACAGTTGTGACTTTGTCAATTTGCCTATTAACTAGAAAAATAATCAGAAAGTTTGATAATTAGTTGGTGTCTAAAATATGGCATCAATAACTTATAAGAAGAAAATAGATAAATAAATAGTTGTACACTTCTTTATGTTTACATAATTATCAAAACATATATTGATCCACAAGAGAATACGCTGGTTGGTCTTTTATTTTGTATGTGTGAACATAACTCTTTTTGTATTGAATACATCTCATCATGAGAGAGAAATTTTTACGTATTTTTGTTTGGATTTCTTTGTTAAAGATAATCTATTTGAATATTATTTTGCGTATTTTTAAATATAATTAAAAGACAATAATTGAAAAGTTTTACTTTGCAAGTCAGTATTAGCTTTTTATATATTGCTGAATAATTGAAAGTCACGACCATCTCCAGACCGTATGGGCTTGACTGATTTAAAAAGCAGGACATAGGATGTCTGTTGGTTGAAATGTTAAAAATGTCCAACCTAAAAAAATTTTAAGGCGCCCTTTTGAGGGGTATGGGTTTCTCAAAAATTGTTATAGATAATTATAAGAGACAACTCAATGTTAAGATCTCTTCATTTGGATTTTGTTTCCTTGGCGTTAAAATATGAGAAAATTTTGAAATGAGACAGGTTTGTGGTGAATAGCATACATTTACACACGCCATGTCTAAGTGTCAGTAATATTTGTGTTAGTTTCTTTATCTGTTGATTTAATTTCTATATTGGTTCGTGCAATTAGAAAAGTTAATTGTCAATCCCAGCTAGCGTCAGCAATTATCAAGCATCAAGCATGGATAGCATAAGAAGTACAATATATATATATATATATATATATATATGTGGGTTAATTACATTTTATCCCCCTGTGGTTTTTGGATAAATTACATGACCCTCTTATGGTTTCAAAAGCTTACAGCACCACCCCATGTCTTTGGTTAAAGTGTCAAACTAACGGAAATTCCCTTCCGTAACGGTCCATGGGTAAAATATCCAAATTACCTTGTACAAGTACTAAAAATTACTATGGGGTGATATATAGCTTTTAGAACCATAAAGGGGTTATGTGGTTAATTTTGAAAACCATACGGGAGTAAAGTGTAAATTTTTTGAAAAAATATACATGCACACACAGAGATGAAACAGTTAATCAGTAGAGTAATTTGGATATTTTACCTACGTTCTATTATGGAAGGAAATTTTCATTAGTTTGACACTTTAACTCAAACCACAAGGGGATGATATGTATCCTTTTAAATCATAAGAGAGTTATGTGGTTTATCCGAAAACTATAAAGGGGTATAGTGTATTTTACCCAACACACACCACACGGCCTGTCATGCCTAGTGCCGTGTCGCGTGCCCAGTCGTGTTCGTGCCCCAGTCACACACCCGTCCTATTCGTGCACACACACACACATGTATATATGCATGTACGCATGCATGTATGCTGTAATATTTTTAAATAATTGATAAGTTTCATTTATTTATAATTTTGGTAGCAGAGAGCCACCATAACATTCTCCAAAAACATGCCTTATCGGCGGTCGTTGGAAAAAAGAAAAAGAAAGTCATAATAGTAGTACTTATTCCGTTGTCATGGGCATGAGCGTTTACTTTCAATAAAAAATTCTACGACTTTTTCCCCTTGTTCGTCGAAGAAATCATAACAAAATTACGTATTTACTTGTCTTATAAACAATATTAATACACGCATAGAAAATTGTGTACAAGAGGGTATACAATTTCGTACAATTGAGTAATCTTATTAAAATGTAAACGTAAATAAACCCACAGAAAATTGAACATGAGGGTGTACAATTTTCCTACACCTGGGTAATCTTCCTATTATTTTCTTCAGAATGTAAAGGAACTTAAAGAAGATTTCCCGAACTACTGGGGGCTCCCGTTCTCCGCTGTTATTTACGACGTTCTCCGCCTGGGTGTTTTGGATCGTGTTTTGCCGGTCTTACACTGCTATGGCTATCTGCAGCAATCAGAAGTTCAGAAGTACGAAAGGGAATCATTTCTCTTCTTCTTCAAATGAAGAAAAAATGATCATGACTTCAAATGGAGACTGAAATCATTTCTTCTTCTTCTTTTTTATTTTTTTGGCTAGAGAAAAGAAGTATGGAAGCAACAAATAGCGAACAGAGTTTTATTTCACAAAGAAATTATGCATAAATTGATAATATGTCGCGCAACAAACCGAAAAACGTAGAAATATAACTCACTTAATTCCCGCGAAATTGTTCTTGATGTTGCCAATAAGATATGTTGAAATGAGAGGAAGAAAATCACTAAAAGTGTGATGAAAGCCGCCTTTTTGTCCATGTTGGTAGGTATTAGCAGTGTTGTCTAAGTAAGGCTGTTGTGTGTGTGTGTATATATATATATATATATATATATGCATGTATGCGTGCGTGTGCGTGTGCATGTATATGCTTGATTGCCTATATGCGTGTGTATTTATTTTCTGTTGAAAGATATGCTTGATTGCGTGCATTTAGTCAAAAATTTTAGGCTTAATCGCAAAATATCTCCCTGTATTATTAGGTCAATAGCAAATTATCTCTTGTGTTTAAAAAATACACAAATTGGCCCCTTATTCAGTAACAAATTACCCTCTCATGTACAATTCATCTTTATAAGGACAAATTTGCCCTCATAATCTTTTAATATTGCTATTCTTGTTAAATTGTTATGTAGAATCAAAATAAGGTTACTATTTCAGGTCAACATTGCTATTGTACTCTTACATAAAAAAACCAAAATCATGACTCCAAAATTGTAAAAAATTTCGTTGCAAACTATTCTTATTATTTGTATTCAAAATGGAAAAAAGTATAAAAAAAGACAACAATAATTTGTTTTTGCTATGATATATAACGAAGAGCTTGCAAGTGAACACAAATTTGTAATTTTTTTTTAGCAAAATAAATGGCCTAGTTAATTTTTTTCAACAAATGTGACATGTGTGTGTGTGAATGTATGTGAGTATGTAGTTATATATACATATATATGTAAACATATATACACACACATATATATGTGTATAGATACACACATATATATACACCTATATATACATATATATACATATATATACACATATATACACACACATATATACATATATAGATATATACATATATATACATATACATACACACACATACATACATATATATATATATACATGCATATAAAAATATATATACATACATACATACATATGTACACACACATATATATAGCGCTAATTACGCTGCTTTTGGTAAGTTATTCAAATGCTTACAAGGACAAGTTCTGTGTTTCTCAAATCATCTAATTCTTATTTATTGATCTTCTTATTGGCAAACAATTTTATTCCTTTTCTTTACTCCATTATTCTCCCTCATTGTCAATTGATCCATAATTTTCTACTCCGTTTGTTATACTTATATATCAATTAAAGTAACAGTGGAATCTAATAGTAAGTCAGCAAACATTATATTTTCAGTTATTTATGCAATCAATTAATAAATGCTTTTCTTTTATATTCTTAATGTAATATTTATTTCTTTTCATGTCACAAAATTTTACATTTATATGCACCTATATAAAAGAGTAGGTGTGGACCAATTAACTAGTCCGTACACTCAATATTGTAATGGAAACCGGCATACTAGTTCATACAATTTGCTAATTGCATTTGACCCTCATTTAATTAACAGTTTTATGCATTATCTGGTTAAGATTCTTTGCAATACAAGTGATAAATTAAGTAATTACGTTGTCTCCATACTCAACACTAAGGTAGACAAAATTAATTCCTCAATTAGTAATAGGAAATATATGATAATTAGAGGATAGAAATAAAAATAAATATGATATTTAGATCTTTGAGTTATCCTGGACCTAAGTATGAAATGACCTAATACTCCTCAATTCCTCAATAATACTTGTGGATATAAACTTAAGAACATACACGTAGACTGGCTTTGGTCAACCACGGTTTATAAAAATTAATATCTGGAATTGAAACTATTAAAAATGAGGGTTGGTTAATCTAACTATTTTTAGAATTCAGTTTAATTATCCTTATATTTCAATTTGAACGGACCTTTTTGCTTAAAAACACAAAAATATGAATTTAGAAACCAAAATAGACATAAAAGGACATTTACGTGCCAAAATAACGATTTTGCCTTAAGTATATATGCATCATAGAAAAAATAGTTTATGAACCTGAAAAATTGTCACAAATTTAAAATATGCTTAAAATTATGAAATATGAATTTGGGATTCAAAATTAACCGAAAAAGACATTCACAAATTGAAATGATTATTTTCCCCTTGAATTGACGTAATACACAGAAAAATAGTGATTCCTCCAGAAAAATTACAAAATTTAGAAATTTGTACAAGGGTATAATACATGAATTTAAAAATAAAAAATTAGCAAAAAAGTGTTTACGTGCTAAAATTACAATTTTGCTAGAAGACTTTTACACACTTTCTTTAAAAATTAGATTTCGCATTCAAAAAATAGAAAATGCCCCCAAGATATTAGAAAATTAAGTGGTATATCAAAATTTGATGTCTACAGCTTTATTATTTCTAAATCTAAAGTTCTCCAATCCAAACACAATCTTTGTATAGAATACATGCAATTTGAACTACCTCAATTACTTTTACTTAAAGCCTATAAACCTACCTAAACAATAACCCTAAAAAACCTTAAACCAAAAACCCTAACCTCTTCTGCCAATAAAAACAAAAAACAAAAAAAAAAAAAACTGTGAACAGTAAATGAACAGTACCACAGTGACGCGGCGATATTGTCAGAATTTTAAAAAAAAATTGCCGAAATTTTTTTTTGAGCAATAAACTAATCAATTAGCCCTGATTATTGCTTATAATAGAAATCACATGAATTCCAGTCGAGAAATAGAGTAGAGGAGATCAAAGTTGTACACAAAGAAGTCTTATACTTACGAATTTATATACTTTTATACGCAGAAAAAATGATCGCATCAAGGAGACTGCAATCACAGAAAACTTGGGCACTTCCTTGGAATATTAATATAACAAGATAGTCAAGTAAACAATAACTAGTTAGAAAGAATGAAGAATCCATAGCATTCATACGTACGGAATTGGTCCTGCAGTGAAAAACCTCTCTTAGTGCCTAAGAAAGACCATCACTTGCTACATCATTTGTAGCTCCACTCGAGAAAAGTGGACTCAATAGCCTACTGGATTTGTAGCTCCACTTGAGAAAAGTGGAGTCAATAGCCAATTGAATTACAGCAATTCGTTTTGATACGCAAAAATTTCTCTTAGTGCCTAAGGAAGACTATCACTTGAAACATCATTTGTAGCTCCATTTGAGAAAAATAAAGTCAATAGCATACTAGATTTGTAGCTCCACTTGAGAAGAGTGGAATCAATAGCCTATTGAATTACAACAATTCATTTCAGTACGCAAAATAAATACGGTTTAAATCCTCTCTCCATTCATACGTGTGGAAAAAATCTCTCTTAGTGCCTAAGAAAGAGTCTCACTTGCCACATCATTTGTACCTCCACTTGAGAAAAGTGGAGTCAATAGCCTATTGGACCACAACAAATTAGTTTCGATACTCAGAACAAATACTATTCAAATCCTCTCTCCTGCTGTGGAAAATCTCTTTCAGTGTCTAAGAGAAATTGTCACTTGCCACATCATTTGTAGCTCCACTTGAGAAAACTTGAGTCAATAGCCCATTAGACTACAGCAATTCATTTCGATACACAGAATAAATGCGGTACAAATCCTCTCTTTAATTTTTTTGGTGTACAGCTGTGTCTAATACAAAACTATTCGTATCACTAAATAATACCACGTAGTTTCATGTAGTATACGACATAGTTTCATATTAGACATAATTGGATACTAAAAAAAGTTAGACATAAAATCTGGATTACAATGAAATTGAAATATTGGACAAAGGATTTGGACCAAAATGAAATTGAGATCTTGTCATGTTTTCTATTATAGAACCTGGGACGTTAGGAGCAAACTTGTTTAGAATAATTAAAAAGAACATGTTTCCACAATTGATCGCATATAATCCTCATCAAATTCATTGAGTCTAAACTTCAACATATTTCCATTAAAAAGAAAATTTAATGGAAAATATTTATTTTAAGGATTTGATTTTCAATTAAGATTATTCTCCAATAACACTATATTAGGTAGAAAAATAGAATCATCATAGACTATAACTTCAAATCGAATTATAATCTATACTCCACCACATAATTATACAAAATAAAGCATATCTCCTTAATTAGTCTTATACTTTACCACAAATTATGATGCAAGTCTGCCACATGGGCATACCTTAGTCTGGCATCCCTCCCAAGTGCACTGGAGGTCACCAGGCCTAGGCCATGGGCCTTCTTGATCACCCATCGACCCCGTCTAGGTAATTATGTTGGCCTATACTCCCCTACACATTTTATACTCCTCATTGAGCCCATCTTGCCGATTAACAGGTTGACGTGGGACTTTTCTACAAAAATTACGGTTAACACTTTTTCTTCCTTCCCTTGCCAACCTCCATCTCCCTCCCTGTGTGCTCGCGCGTTCTTCATACCAAAAGCTATAGATTCATCTTTTATTTCTATTTTTTTACCCAAAAACTATTAATTTGATGGCTCAAGTGAGGCAATTTTGGAGATGTTATAAACAAATGAACAATATACAGGAAAAAATGCATAAAAAAGAGAATTAAATATTTGAGGAGTTTTTCCATAGCATTTTTTTTGTAATGCAATCTCTTTCTCATTAACAACATGTAGTGATTCAATTGATGGCAATGTGTCCCAAGATCCATTGGAATCCCATGTCCATATTTAATTTGGACGGGATGGGTATCAATAATATGGGGTAGGGCTTATTTGAAATTAAACACAATAACATTCATTTAAATATGGGTATGGTTGGGAATTGATTGAGACTCTCATACCCAAATATAAAAAAACTTTAGAAGAATTTGTATTTGATTAGATCCACATCTTCCATACTCTCTTGAAAGAATCCTTCATTTTAAGCTGCATTAACAAAACATCTGTCATCCTTTCTTCATTTTACTGGCTTTTAACATTTTTTTTAACGATAGTGGAACACTGTGGTCCTGGCGTCCTTGATAATGATCGGCATGTTGTAATTTTATTTCTCCATTCTTAGCTTCTTTATTATAGCCTATTCAATTCATCTATTTCCCATATGAATATTATGTTAATTTTTAACTCTTGACATCAATTCTGTGTGGTTAAACTGATCTTTGTACTAAAAAAAATTCATGTAGATTTCATATGTTGAGTGCCTTAATTTGAGTTCAACCTTATTGTCGAAGAAACTAGTCTTCATATTCTAAGTTTCATCTAAGTTTGGAATGTCCACGAATGAGTGAGATGTTGATTTATTTTAATCCTTAATTTGTTTCGTTACTTCAGTTATGGATTTTAGTATCAGGAGTTTTAATAAAATTATATCAAATTAATTTTTGTAGGGGTAGATAAAATAAATCTCTGCACATCTTCAATCTATCCTCTTTATATATAATCATTAGAAAATTATAGTTTATAGTTGAAAGATTAAAAAGCATTAATAAATGAGATCTAAAAAAATAATATAAAAATAAAAAAGATAGAAATTTAATGAGATTAATAAACTAAAAAAATAAATGATATAACAAAGAAATATTAAGGTTAAACTAAAAAAAGCTAAATAATATAAGAAAACATAAATTGATTAATGAAAAAAAGTAGTTTAGAAAAATAATAAAATGAGATTTGTTGGTTATTTGAGCGGTATCAAACTAGGACTAGCCTATTTAAGTTCCACCCAGATTGATCCATGACAAATATGTACCTGTTTGAATATGGCTGATATTTCACAGTTCCTATTAAGTCCCGTTCAGATCCCGCCCATCTGCCATCTCTATTCAATTGGCAAAGATTCAGCCACTCGTGTCATGACCACTTGGCTTCAAATTTTAAAGTTAGCTAAAGCGCATATAAACTGCTGTAAGCTGCCAAAAATGTACTGGCGGCCAACCCTAAACTTTTTTCTACCCAAAGGAAAATTTTTCTCTCTTTCCTCCCCATTTCCAGCACAATACTAATCCAACAGCTAACGTTGTAGAAGAATGATTAAATCAATGCATCATTTGTAGAACAAACATTTCTATGACTTGAATTGAAGTGAATACTACCTTATTTCCCAATCAATGTGGGAAAGACTGGTACCGATGATAAATGGTGGGATATACTAATAAATTTAGCGGTATCTGGTTGTAAAGTAGTTCTCCTTTTCTTTTCTTTTCTTTTCTTTTCTTTATTTATTTATTAATTTTTTTTTTCAGTTGGTCGGAAATTTATAAAATTTTCTTACATTTACCTGCATCTTCTTGCATTTTGTTTCCCGTGTATTCTGCAAGATTTTGGTTATTTAGACACATTAATTTTATGAACTGCCACTGACCGACCATTAAATTGATTACAAAAACAAAAGGCAATATCTAAAAGTTTGTTTCCAAAAGAGCAAGGAAATTTAAGCCAGAAAGCATCTTTTAACTTGAATCACGTCTTTGCAAACTGAATAACCACGCCTTTGTGAAGCCAACAAGGAAAAAAGGGAATAATTTGACTTTCAATTGGGACAGCGTTTCAAGAACAACGCCTAAAAGAAAACCATTGTAGAAGCGCGCTTGGAACGCAATACCGCGAGCCAGTGGAAAGTCAGAAGTCGCGAAACTTTATTCAGACTATCTAACACGCCTTTTATGAGTAAAGCCGGCTATGAAGGCGTGGTATGATGCACTACCCACGCCTCCCCATTTCAAACCCCCTTTTCCAAACCCTTCTCGATCAATACTCCCAAAAATCCATCCAATTTCAGCAATTAATCAATAGAGGAAGCTCCGGCAGCCCTGATGACCTCGTTGGCGGCGGAGGAGGAATGGGCCGGCACCATTCTTGCTAAAAACATAGGACATGATGGATGAATCAACTGCAGACGACATCGAGAGCTTTATTGTCTGGAAGTCACCTGAATTTGCTCGAGTTCTTCTCCCTCTTGCTTCAAGCACAATAATTTCTCCAGCTTCATCCGCCAGCTGAACACCTATGTATGTTTTCTTGATTCATTGATCAATTGATTGATCACATTTTTATTTTGATGTTAGATTTTAATTGGGTTTGTTTTTGTTTAATTTTTGTGGGTTTGGTTTGTTTGGTGGAGTAATAAAGATCGATTCTTGATTATCTATTTGGTGAATAAAGATCGATTCTTGATTTTCTATTTGTCACCTTTTCTTTTCAGTGTGTGTCTCTGTTTGTGTGTTCTCCCTTTTTTTTTGTCTTGGTTGATGGTTTGAAGTGAAAAAGGGAGCTTTTTTGTGGTATCGAATGTTAAGGATTTGCTAGACAATTATGCTTTATATGTTGGATTGTTTATGTGGTGATGCATGCTTGTATATGGATTGGTGCAAATTTTTAAGGGAAAGAAAATAATGTAGGTTCACGAAAGGAAGTACCGGGAAAGGAATGGAATAAGAGGATTCATGTCGCAGACTTCTGTAGCACGCAATAAGACTGGCTTTTTGTTTGGCCGAGTTGATTGTTTGGGAAATGTATCGAGTAATTGGTATTGTTGATACTTAGATGCTGTTGTGTTGGTGATTCTCCACGAGATTTTGTATAAGATGCATGCGTGACATGTTCAGGTGATGCAAAAAATAATTTTGTGTGTAGTAGTGACTGTTTCAGATCTGGAAAGCAAGGGAAGGTCAATGAAATTCTCCAATCTTGGTAGTTTATTTGTGATGATGTCCTTGTGTTTTAGTGGTGCTTAAAGATTAGCATCATAGATCTCTGTAATAAAAAATTTACATCTAGTCCTTGACGGGTTGGCTGAGTAAAACAGTGAGGATATTAGACTGCAGCATACCGTAGTGGCATTGCAAACTTTAGTTGGTGACTTTCCGTTGCTTGTAAATGACAAATTTTAAGGACGATATAATTAGTTTGATTTTGATGCTACTGATGTAATTGCTAAAGGTAACACATTTTTGAAGCTGATTGTTGTCCTAAAGATATAGAAGGAAACCAATATGATGCTTAATATTTACAAAGGATACATGGCTGTTTCTTGCCTCATATCTGATCAGTTATCTAGCTGAAAAGAATCACTTTTGGCTGGACATGGTTATTCACTGGGAAAACTCAAAATCGACAATCATCCTCTTCAACTTGTGCTTGAACATTTTACTTTTGATAAAGAAGCATATGATTTGCATGTCTCACATTTGTCAGAAGATATGTTATTCTTTCTCTCCCCTGAATAACCAATTAGGTCAGCTGGGCAAAATTTGGCTACTGGGAAAGTTATCAGATTTGAAGCTATAGCCCATTGTGGTACATTTTTCAATTTTGTTAATCAAGTTTCTTCATTTTTAACAGAAAGGATCAAAATAAGATTCTAAAAATATTATTGGGAATGTTTCAAGAAATTATGCTTTAAAGTGAGACGATATGTGCTGGACATTTTGCATTTTGTTTGGCGAATGGTGAACTTGAATTGTCAGTTTTGATATCCACGGAGCTGCCTATGTTGGTAGGACGACTCTTTAGCCATTTGAACCTGTACATTCTTTGTACCATAGAATGACAACTCTAATTCAAACGGGAGTATCTTTTGCTCTGTTTGCCTTGTATAAGCCCTCTGAGTTTAATTCTTTGGTTTTTCCTCTCCCTGTAAATGCGCATACTCATATTGGGAATCGATGGCAGGTTTATTGATTGGGTTTAGCTTTATAAATCATGGAAATGGCTAGAGTTTACCTCCATGTGATATTCACAGAAGTGGAGAACCCCTGAAAGGGACATGAAATTAAGACAAATGCTAAGCATTTTTTCTGATTCAGACACTTTTCAAAGCATTCAATGCTTCACATAGTTCATTAATCATTCGAAGCCTGTATAAAGAGCTGTTCCGAAGCATAGGATGTCATGTTGCTAAAGCTAAATGTTATGAATGGTGCATATGGTGGTTGACTTTTTGAGTTCTTGCACTTTCTGGGTCTCTAGTGTGGGAGGTTTTCCAACTCTCTCAACTTGAACTTCTCTTTAAATGATTGATCTGCAGTGAATTATCTTTGTCTTAATATGCATATCCTTGTTGTGACTACCTATTGTGTGAGAGTATAGACTGGGAGAATTTAGAAACTAAATTATTCTTTTTGAAACTAAAATGAATTATATATGCAATTGAAGTCGGGAGACAAAGAAACCTGCAAAGTAGTCATATACTTTCTCTATTAAGTTGGCAGCAATTCCATTATTTTATGGTCATTGGATAAAATAGCCGAAAGTTCTATTCTGAATGAGTCTAGACTTATATACTGTTTAGAGTTTTTCACTTCATTTTGTTAACATCTTGTCTTCTAATATATTGTTGTTTTTATTGCCTGAAATGAATGAATTTAACTCATAGGGATTTTAGAAGACAGATCCTGAAAGATGGGAGTTTGCTAATGAAGATTTTATGAAAGATCAAAAGCATTTCCTTAATAACATCATTGTAGGTAACCCATCCATAGCCACAGTAACACTTAAGGTACGACGATCAACACAAACAAGCAGTTTTTGAAGATATGAAATTGATAAGCTGTCACGTGAGAAGGCAGTTCTTGAGGCAAATGTCTTCCGTTTCAAACAGCAGCAATCTACTGCAAAAGTTCAACTAGAAGATCTTACTCGGCGCGTAAGAGGTATGGAACAGAGGCAGGAGAATTTGATAACCTTCTTGGAAAAAACAGTTTGTTATTCTAATTTTGTTGAATGTCTTGCTAAGAAGTTTGAGTCTATGGATGTCTCGGCATACAATGAACAGTGGATTGCCTCAAGTTGATCAGCCTCAATCTGTTTGAAAATATAATGCTGGACAACCATAGCAGACCTAAAGCTGAATTTGGCAACATTTTCTTTCAGGACTTCTGCAGTAAGCTGAGGCTAGAGTTATCGCCAGCTGTTTCAGAAATTAACTAGCTTTCATATAGCACACAAGGTTAAATGAAGATGGAGAAAGTACTTTTAAATAGGATATCTGATTAACAAGTCGATGTGGGACTCCCTTCCAACGCTGCGAAAATAAACAGCAACGCTCTTCTCCTTTCCACTGCCAATACTCTGCCTTCAGCTCTGCAAGCAAGCAATCACGCGTTGTATAGATTTGTGTTTTAGTTTTTGCCAAAAAGTATTAATTTGCTGGCTCAAATGAGGCAATTTTGGAGATGTTATGAACAAATGAACATATCACAGAAAAAATGAATAAAAAAACAATAATTAAAGATTTGAGGAGTTTTTCCCTAGCATTTTTTTTTTTTTTGGTAATTTTATCTCTTTAATTTTGCCAACATGTAGTGGCTCAGTTAGCAAAGGTTGAACCTCTTGTATTGAAAGCATTCAACTTTGAATTCTAAATTTAATAAAGGGCTATTCCTACATGATTGCTAAGAAATACTACTGTAAGTCGTTAAAAATGTGCCGATGACTTGCCTTAATCATGGAAGGAGGTGAGTACTCCTTCCTCCTAAATTTTTTCCTACCCAAAAAAAAAAAAAAAAAAAATTCATTTTCCACCCCATTTCCAGCATAGTACTGATGTACAACAAACATCTTAAAAGAAATAATTCAATCAATGCATCAATTTTTGAACAAACATTTCTATGACTTGAATTGAAGTGAATAGTCCCTCATTTCCCAACCATTGTGTGAAATACTAATAATTTAGTGGTAACAATGATAAATGGTGGGAAATACTAATAAATTTGGTGCTAGCAGTTTGCAAAGTTTTTTTTTTTTTTTTCATGAGTTTAATTGGCTGGAAATTTATAAAATTTTCTTGCATTTTCCTGCAGTTTATTGCAATTCCTGTCCTGTATACTTTGCAAGATTTGCTTTATTTAGACACATATTAATTTTATTGACTACCTAACTGGCCATTTCTTCTTTACTTTTTGCTCTTATTAACCAAACGTTCGCAGGAAAGTAATTTTCATTTTCCTTTAACCCACTTTCTTACGCTTTACTTTCGCATGTAGCTTTGCCTCAATTCAAAGCCAGCCTAGAGTTTCCCTCCATTAAATTGACTCCAAAAAAAAAAAAAAAAAAAGGCAATATCTAAAGGTTCAAACAATTAGTACAAGACTTATAATATTTTACTCTTCTCAATTGAATACAATAAACATTCTTCTACCTACAGCTTGTAAGATTTAGTGAATAAGAAATACTCAACACAAGAAAATACCTAATTAATTAGAGCTTCAACTAATGTTTTAATATTTTTTAAAATCTTATGACTAAATAACATGCCTAAAAAATGATTTTTAAAGCATTGGTAATCCAACACAAAAATTGTCCTTAAAAGTCCTCTATACTGTTGATGTAACACCTCAAAGATGATCCCCAACATTGATACCTGAGTCTGTTTTAGTTCAAAACAATACCATTTTCGTTGCACCAATCATGTAGTTGCTTAGCAAACGTAGGTCCAACAGTTCCTCAATGATATGCATTATTTCTAATCGATTAATGGCATAAGAATTAGTTCATGCTGGCATATGAACCATATCAAACTATGCATAGTAAGAAATTTGCTTGACACCAAATTTTTATCATTTACTTATCTAACTTTGTAGACTTTTTATTTGCAATTTATTTTTCAATCGAATTGTTACTTTTTCATTCTCCAAAATCCTGAGTCCGTCGCTATTGATAAATTTCCTGTGATTTGAGAAAAGATCAAGATGTTGCCTTTTACAAACCAAAGAAAATAATAAAAGAATAAAAGGAGAAAGAGAATGGGAGAGAGAGACCGAGGATGTCGTGGGGCATCTAAAGAAAGCAAAGTTTAGCTTCTTGTCTTCGTGAACAATCCCTTAGTTTTTAAGCTCTGTTACGTGAGGAAACTTATCTTTTTTTTTTTTTCTTTTAATTTTTTAAAACTTTAAATATGTGACCAAATTGTTTAAAACAAAAGAGCACTAATGGAGAGGAAGCATTTTAATCCCAATAATTCACGTGAAAGTTTTACTGCTTGACGAGTTAAAAAGCCAGACGTCAAAGAAAACGAGACCCGCTTCAAACTGGTTGAACCGATTCTCACCAATGCACTAGTTTTGACTCATTTTTGATAATTTTTTACTTGTTTTCTGTCCATATGGTCGGACCGACTAATTCAATCCTAAGTCTGAAAATATTGCACACAATTTGAAGTCATGAACTGCTCGACTGCCCTTAAAAAGTTTCATTTGATCATATGTTTTAATGGACTGGCCTCTGCCTATTGAAACTTGTAATTGGGTTTACTTCGTTGGGCCTTGAACTACTTGACCCATCCTCAACACAAATATGGCTATTTAACATTTTCTCATAAAGTATGATCCACTAATCTTATAACAGTTTGAATTTTAGAAAATAAGTACTTCGTTTGGATGGTTGGTTTTGTAATATTTTTTAAAAAGATACTATTAGTATGTTTAGATATTCCTTTTGTTAAATCTGTATGAGAATGAAAATGGTAGTTCAAAAATGGTTCCCAAATTTTTTGTAAACATATTCTAAAAAAACATGTCCGAACTAACAAACAGGATGAAGATAATCTAAAACCGCCCTATAAAGATGTAAACAAAGGACAAACTATAGCTAGCAAACCATCCCGGTAAAGAACCAGATAAAGGGATCAAGCTGATGGGATGTTATTCAACCAGTAGGAGAGTGGTTGAACCTGCAGGTCGTTAATATAATATTTTTAGATAGATATAATATCTTGGTTATACTAATATATGATAAATATATATAAATAGTTTTAGTAAGAATAATTTTTAAAATTTCTAATTGATTAATTCATGCATTACAAAATTAATAGATGATATTCATGATAAACTACTTTTAGATATCAACTATATTGTATATAATGGTGAAAAGTTATACTAAATATTATTTTGTACTTAAAATTTGGATGACATACAATTACGTAACATATTTTATCATTCAATGAAAAACTTATATTTCATTTTATAATACTTTTAAAATATATAAAATTTGTATTCTTGAAGACAAAAGAATTATTCACCTCAATAATATAGGAAAATTTAAAAAATAGCATTATGTTTGTTTAAAATATTTTTTATTAAAAAATAAAATATCTTTTAATGACTAAACAATTGTCATGTATGATATCAATTATATTTAAATTTAGAACACTTAAGTAATTGTATATCTTCATAGTAAATAAATATATTTAGTTGTACTTCTTGACAAGAAATAAAAATTAAGCTGTGATGATGCTAATGTAATTTCCAGCATCATACCATATGTGAACCACTAAATATCCAGACTCTATTTTTCCATTCACTAGAAAAATTGACAGGATTGGTCCAAGTTCGAGAGATTCTTAGGTGGATTAGGTCCGTAATCTCACTTGTGAATATTATGGTGTAAAAGAGTGCTATATACGTATAATAATACATGTTGATATAAAAAAGTGATATAAGAATGCTTAAGTAGCTTTATTTTAAATTACAAAGTTTACAAGTGAAGCTACGAACTGGGTCCATTTAAGAATTTTTTGTCCAAGTTTTGAGAATTTTAAATAATCTCAATTAATTATCTGAGTCTTTATAGGTGAGAAATTATGACACTGAAAAATGGATTCACAGATGGTTGAACAGCTAGCCGTCGGGATATATATCATCTGATTATCCTTGTTCAACAATTGTCCTATGTACAAAACTAGATTACGATTTTAGCCCTTAACAAAATAATAATAATAATCACGTTTCTTTTTTAGATCTAGTCCATGCAAGTCGGTGAATGAAAATATATGTGAAAAAGTGTGTGCAAATATGTAAGAGAGAAAATATATGTGTGGAAGTGAGAAAAAAATAATATACTTAGGTGTGTATGTATATATATGTGGGCGTACATGTGCAAGAAAATATATGTGAATCTGTGAGAGAAATTGCGTATGGAGGAGAGTGTGTGCATACATATATGTGTTCATGCGTGCGTGTGTGTATATGTCTGTGTGTTTGAGAGAGGGAAAGAATATGTATATTTGTACAAAAGTGTGTGTATGCGTGTGAGAATAAGTGCACGTATGTGATAAAAAGAAAACTTATGTTATTGCATGTGTGAAGTAAAAAATATATGTGTGTGCTTGCAAGGGTGATTGGGTGTGTGTCTGTGTGTGTTGAGTGTGTGTGTATGTGCATAAATGTGTGTGTGAAAAAATATGTTTGTATGGCATCGGTGACTGTGTGAAAGTGTGTGTGTAAAGGAGAGAGAATACTACATATATCTAAAATTCAACAAATTAAGTGAAAATTTTCAATTAGAATTTTGTGTACAAATTAAATAAGTACTTAATGTATTAAGTGATAAAGGAATTCTGTTATCAAACGTGCTGATTTCAAAAAAGCACTTAATGTATTAATTTTCAACATTAAGTGGTTTTATCAAATACCCTCTTGGACCATTGTATTTTTCACAAAAGAAAAACTATTTGTCTCAAATTGATCCTCTCCGTACAAGACCAGACTTCAAGAGTTCAAATTTTTTACAAGAGTTCAAATTTTTTACACTTCTTTCGTTCAAACCTTTCATGAAAGAGGGCAACGTCTTTTTATTGGACCGTCTTTTTTTTTTTTTTATTAATGCAGTCAAAGGCAAGGAAAATAAGAATTGTACTGACAATTCCATTCACATTTTAAAATGATTTTTACAAGAAACACTGTTACTGATTGCTGGAATAGACGATGAAGTCTAGGAGTTGCTATTCAAGTAAATAACCCAAGCATTTTACTTAAATTTCTAATATTGAATTTAAATCGAAGGGAAAAATGGGTTAACCCGTAATCTAAGATACAACTAATTTATTTTCGTACCATAAAAAGGTGTGTGCCATTTATATTTCATCTTATTTTTATTCTCATCAAATTGTTGGATTCTTGATTTCATTAAATTATTGAATTATTGATTCAACAAAAGTTGTATTTAGTTTTTGTGTTTGAATCCCAATAGATTGCAACCCGAAGGAAATGTTTCTTCTTCCAAGTCCATCAAGCAAACATATAATACCCCGTATTTTTATATATTTATTTTTACGATAATTGTGAAATTTAATTATTTTATTTTATTTACTTATTTGTAACGTCTCCTATCGTTATGAATTTAGTAGGACTCCGTAATAGAATATTCTAGATAAATTTTATATGTACAAGATAACTTTTTATGATATGCGTCTATCGTTATAGTAGTTGTTGTTGAGAAGGAAGTGGGAAACCTTATCCTCATCAGAATCATCTAAGCGTTATCATTATATCTACCTTAGAAACAAACGTACGACTAAAATTTTCTTGCAAAATTCAGAGTAAAGTGAGAGAAAATATAGAGTAGAGAGAACTCTGTGTTCAAGGAAGGAGTTGTGGAATACCAAGATAAGCAAGCAATCATAGAAGGGGAGACCGTGAGTTAAGGTATTCTTCTAGACTTCATTGGTAAATTAGGAGTTTGATGATTGGGATTACAAACTGAAAATTTTGACTTGTAGTTCTATGGCCATGTCTTGAAAAGTTAGTTTGTATTTAAGAGATTAAAAAGATGAAACATGTTGGGTTTATATGCTAAAAGTTTAAAGAAACAGCAGGGCTGTATGTTTCATTGATCTGTGATTTAAAAATTCGAAACTATTTTTTTACTTATTATTTTTATATGAAAATTTTCATATTGGTACCTCTGTGCGTCTATGTTATGTGTCCAAAATTTCAGGTTAAAATTCAGTTGTGTAAGTTGAGTTATGATATTTTTATTGTAACTGATCCAGTTTGATAGAATATCATGTTAAAACGAGATTTTAATCAAGAAACGAATTTAATTAATTTTAATTACCAAGAAATATTTTTGCTGATGTTTTAAATGTTTTGAAGTCAGATAAAGATATTTTTAAGTTTTTTTTGGACGTGATAAACTTGTTTTCATTAATTTAGAAGGTTGGTTCCAAATCTGTCAAAAACATAGAGATTTGGTTAAGAAGCAAAACTTACGATTTTCTTTGGATAATATTTTCAAATAAAATCATGACTTTAAAATAGTATGAATGTAGTATGATTCTGGAGATTTTGGAGAATTTTTAACGTGTTTTAATAGTTGTTTTCTTAAAAGATTTTCGTTTTACAAATCTGAGAATTTGACTTTGCAGGCTGATTTAACACTGATGCTTAGAAAATCATAACTTTCGATAGGGACCTTTGTTTTACATGAAATTAATTCTGCTGTGATTTCAGACTGTTTAGTTTATGTAGTAAATTTTCAGATTTATTTGAATTTGGTGGAAATAGTTATGATTTTTCAAAATCGAGTTGAAAATCAACCTGAGACAGATTACTGTCAGAGGTTCAAGTCAGATTTTGAGAACCAAGGTTACAGATTTTCGAAAATCTTGTCTTCATGAAAGATTTTGGGTTCTGAATCTAGTTTCTAACAGTATTTTTATATTTTAAATCCGATATTTCTATAGTAAGATAAATATATTTTTCTGAGACAGTAACATTCTGAAAATTTACTTTCAAAGTTATAAGTTCATACCAAAAACAAAAAACTCAAGGACATGGTCATTAGGATACAATGAACAGATTGCAGTATATTAATGGCCCTTTTAGTTGATGTAAGTTTATTTATTGTGTGTTTTCTAGGTTAGAAATCTTAATAGCTCGAGAAGAAATTTTTGTGAAGTTTAAGGTGAGTGACTCTTCTTGTTCCTTGTGTTTTGAAATAAATTACAATTTTATAAAGTCAAATGTTATTTTATGTATATGAAAATTCGGATTACATATGATATGTTCAAGAATTTTGAAAGTATCAATGTTATGTATGTTTATGTTATGTAACCCAAGCCACTCAAGTATGATCATGAACTAAACTCGGTAGGACAACGTCCTCATCCGTTCGACCCTTGTCTAGTGCGGGTTAAACACTAGGCCATCCGTTCGACCCTTGTCTAGTGGGGGTTAAACACTAGGCCATATCCGTTAGACCTTTCCCTAGTAGGGGTTAAACACTAGGCTGTGTACATAGAGATCGATGAATGCATGATCCTCTATTTGAGTAATGACCTAAACCTATGCATGAAATGTGGTTATCAAGTTTTGAATACGAGTTTAAGAAAGTATGATTGCAAATCATGTATGTTCATGCGAATGTTTTAAAAGTTTTTTATAAATTTGAGTTTTAGTGAAAATGTATGTATATATGTAACATATGTGATCCGACAAGGATAGGTGGAGCTACTTGCTGAGCATATCCATACTCAACCCTATGTTCTTAACTTTTTTTGCAGATAATCTTCATGAAGTATGAATTAGGTATATGTGGAAGGTGATGGAGATGGGAATGAGTAGAGGCATTTTAGTTTAGAACTTTAGAATATTATTGATTTTTTTTTGGTAATAAGTGGTGCTAGACCATAAGGTAGGCTAGTTTGATAACGTTTAATATACGATGGTATGTTTTGGATTTTGTTTAAGTTTCTTGTGTAATCAAATAATTTCTGGAGGTTTAAAGTTTATTTGTGAATTTTCATATTTCGTGGTATAGCAAAAGCAAAGATGCCTTGTGAAGTTTGAGAAGTTTACTTTTCGAGTCTCACAGGCGTGTTATGTTCCTAAATCATGGTGGATTTAGGGCGTGACATTTACTAGTATCAGAGCTCTAGGTTCAAATACCTTAGGATATGGATACATTGTTTAGTATTTATCATGGTATACTAATAGGATCCTTTTTGTATAGAGAAATAGTCTATTCCAACGACCTTTCTTAGTGAAATTGTAGAACAAATGATACGTGATAGAGAAGAAACTTTCAAGTGGAGGAAGTTGTGTGATGAACGAGTAGATAATAATGTATGCATTTAGGAAGAGAATAGAGAGTTAAGGCACCAGTTAAATAACATGGAAGAAGTGAAGGAATATTGGAGAAAAGCTTGCATTAAGAGACAAATTAAAAACTCGACCAAACTATAAGAAAGGAAATCTAGTGAGCTAAATGCTAGGTAGGATGTTGACTATAAGGAGGGAAATTACTGAGCTTAAGGTTGAGTTAGACATTGACTAGGCTACTCAAGATAACCTGACTTGGAACCATAAAAGAAATGTTGCAAACAGCTTTTGCAATGAGTTCTACCCCTTAAGCCATAGAGGACCAAGGTCATGATGACAATGATGGAGGACCTGGATGAAAAATCCACAGAAGTACTTAGGAAAACCAAAATAATAAGGGATAAAATTTTCAAGATTATGAAGTCAAGTAGAGTAGCTAGTTAATGTAAGGTGGTTAATAAAAGAAAACAGAGTTAGTATGGGTAGGATTATCCCGACTATCTTTGCGGATAACTCACTTAAGATGCTAAGGTGTAAGAATCCTTATTAAGTAAAATGCAAGCAAAAATGTTGAACTGCAACCATACCTGATTGTAGTGCTATGTATAAAGCCAATTTGAGGGCTAAAGTTGAAATAGCTCGAGTCAAGGAGGTTGAACGAACTAAACATCTAAAGTCTTTTGAGTCTATGGGAGATTCGAGTAATTAAAAGTCGAAGGGCATTTTCAAATTGGTTAGAATGGTTAAAGTGAATGCTACGGACAATATGGGATTGAGAAAGATCAAAATGAGAGCCAATGGAGTAAATACTCTTATGATTTCAAATTGTTCAAGGTATCATCGTCACCATCTTGTAAATGCCTTTAGAGTACTAGAGTTTGTTTCAATTGTGAGCAAGTTGGTCACCCAATTCGAGATTGACCAAAGATTCAAAAGGATGTGCCTAAGGATACTAAGGCGAGTGAAGCTAAGTCTAGAACTAATACAAGAGTACACTCTACGATGGACGTGGACATTGAGGACATTGAAGATGTAGGTAATAGGTGCGTTATCTAGTAAATTCTCTGTCCTGCTTATGCATTATTTGATTATGGTGCATCACGTTCTTTTGTATCAAAAAGATATACAAAGTTACTTGAGATGGTACCTGAGAGGTTAAATAGCCCTTACTGTGTGTCTACATCTAGTGATAGAGTCTTAGTCTCTGATTTGAAGTTTAATGGGTGCAAGGTTGATATACATGGCAAAGAGTTTAGTGCTAATCTAGTGCAACTCAATATGTGTAATTTTGATATAATTTTTGTATGGATTGGTTAGCTTGAAAATTTTGCACAATGATTGATTGATATAGACATAAAAAGATAAGGTTTATGAAACCTAATAAGGAGGAATTTGTCTATCAAGGAAATGTGGTTAAGTATAGGATGAAACTAAGCAAGTGTTTATTGTCTGCTATGCAAGTAGTTAGGGCTCTAAGAAAAGGCACTGAGAGATATTTGGCTTATGTGATTGTAGTACTAAAGAAGTACAATCTTTAGATGAATTCCTGTAGTTAGAGAATTTTCAGATGTATTTCTTTATGACTTACCTAGGCTACATCCTGATAGAGAGATTGATTTGAAATTGACCTGGTGCTAGGTATAATGCCAATTTCAAAAGCGCCATATAGGATGGCCCCTGCCGAATTAAAAGAACTAAAAGAGCAATTATAGGAATTACTGGATAAAAAGTTTATTCAGCCAAGTATATCACCGTGGGGAGCCCAGTACTATTTGTCAAGAAGAAGGATGGATCTTTAAGATTGTGTATTGACTACAGAGAGTTAAATAATATTACAGTTAAAAAATAGATATCCCCTTCCAAGAATCGATGATTTGTTCGACCAACTAAAAGGTGCTAAAATCTTTTGTAAGATCGACTGGAGGACAAGGTACCATCAACTTGAGATTAAGACGGAAGATATAGCCAAGAGTGCCTTTAGAATAAGATATGGACATTTTGAATTCTTGGTTATGCCTTTTGGGTTAACAAATGCACCAACAGCCTTTATGGACCTAATGAATCGCACCTTCAGATTTCAATTAGATAGATTTGTAGTGGTGTTCATTGATGACATATTAGTGTATTCTCCAAGTGAAGAAGCACATGAGAAACACTTGAGAGAGGTCTTGAGCACGTTAAGAAAAGAAAAGTTATATGCTAAGTTTAGTAAGTGCGAGTTTTGGTTGAAAAGTGTGACTTTCTTAGGACATATGTAATCTCCGATCAAGGAGTATCCGTAGATCCTAAGAAGATTGAGGCTCGTGGTGGATTGGCCAAGACCTACAAACGTGATGGAAGTAAGGAGTTTCTTAGGTCTTGTGGGCTACTATAGAAAGTTTGTAGAAGGATTTTCTACTATAGCCATTCCTTTGAGTAAATTAACTCAAAAGAGAGTTAAGTTTGAATGGACACCAGAATGTGAAGAGAGTTTTCAAGAACTTAAAAGAAGATTGGTGTCTGCACCTGTTTTGGTCTTACCTTCAGGTAACGAAGGGTTTGTAGTTTATAGTGATGCTTCCAAGAATGGATTAGGGTGTGTTTTGATGCAAAATGGGAAAGGTGATTGCATATGCATCCAGACAGTTAAAACCATACGAGAAGAACTATCCCACCCATGATTTGGAATTAGCAGCAATAGTTTTTGCATTGAAAATTTGGAGGCATTATTTGTATGGAGAGCAATGTGAAGTGTTTACAGAATCATAAAAGTTTAAAATACTTGTTCACTCAAAAGGAGTTGAACATGAGGCAACGAAGATGGTTGGAATTGATTAAAGATTATGACCTTACAATAAGTTATCATCCTAGGTAAGGCCAATAAGGTGGCCGATGCATTAAGTAGGAAAGACTATGGCTGCCATGGTATCTACCTTGGGGAGGCAACTTGATGAGTTGTGCTTAGAAGTGGTAGAGTAAACTACAGAAGTTTTGTCTGCTTTGGTAGTGGAACCTACTTTGTTAGATCGCATTAAGGATGCTCAAGATAATGATGACGAGCTTGTTGGCCTAAGAGATAGTTTACCTTTGGATTTTCATGTGGATGATGATCGAAAGTCTACGAATGAGAGGAAGGCTTTGCGTGCCTAAAAAGGGAAGATTTAAGAAATGAAGTATTGAGAGAGGCACATAATAGTAAGTATTCCATTCACCCTGTAGGGAAATAAAATGTATAAGGATCTTAAGAGAAATTTCTGGTGGAAGGGAATGAAAAAAAAAAGATATTGCTAAATTTGTGGCTAAGTGCATTGTCTGCCAACAAGTGAAGGCAGAACACCAACGTCTAGCTGGTTTGTTAAAGACATTAGAGATACCTCAGTGGAAATGAGACCATATAACTATGGATATTGTAATAGGGCTACCAAAGACTAGACTTGGGAATGACACAATATAGGTCATAGTGGATAGATTAACTAAATTTGCATATTTCTTGTCGATGAAAGATACGACCCCTATGAAAAAGTTAGTGAAGATTATTTATAGACAATATTGCATGCCTTCATGGAGTGCCAGTAAGCATAGTATCAGATCGAGACCCAAGATTTACGTCTAGGATTTTGGCCTGTATACTAAAAAGCAATGGGAACTGAATTGCGATTAAGTACTACATTTCATCCGCAAACTGATGGCCAGTCTGAATTGTACCATACAAACTTTGGAGGACATGCTGAGAAGCTTATGCTTTGGATTTCAAAGGAAGTTGGGATAGAATGATTAAGCTTATGGAGTTTTCATACAATAATAGTTACCATAGTAGTATAGAAATGGCTCCTTTCGAGGCTTTGTATGGAAGAAATATAGGTCGCCATTATATTGGGATGAATGTGGTGAAGAGACAATCATTGGTCTAGAATTAGTGGAACAAACGATTGAAAAGATCAAGATTATTCAGCAGAAACTCAAGATTGCGCAGGATCGCAACAAGAGTTGGGCCGATTGCAAGAGACGGCCGTTGGAATTTGAAAAGGGCGAAAAGGTGTATCTTCGAGTGTCGCCCACTAAGGGTGTAATAAGATTTCACAAAAGTGGAAAGTTGAGTCCAAGGTACATTGGACCGTATCAGATTTTGGAGAAAGTTGGTAGTTTGGCTTACTAGGCTAGCTCTGCCACCATCATTGTCAAGAGTACATAATGTTTTTCATATATCTCAATTGAGGAGATATGTGCATGCTCCACAACATGTATTGGAAGATCAGCCTTTGGAAGATGTGGATTTGAACTTGACATATAGGGAATGCCTAATTAGAATTGTGGATCGTAAAGAGCAAGTTTTAAGGAAAAGAGTTGTTTCTTTTGTGAAGGTGCAATGGTCTAACCACGACGAAAGGGAAAGCCACATGGGAACTGGAAGAGGAAGTAAAGAAGAATTATCCCATTTGATTAACTAAAACCACGTAAGTTTCGAGGACGAAACTTTTTGTAAGAGGGGAAGAATATAATACCCTGTATTTTTTATATATTTATTTTTACAATAATTGTGAAATTTAATTATTTTATCTTATTTACTTATTTGTAACGTTTCCTATCGTTATGATTTTAGTAGGACTCCGTAATAGAATATTCTAGATAAATTTGATATACGTTTATCGTTATAGTAGTTGTTGTTGAGAAGGAAGTGAGAAACCTTATCTCATCAGAATCATCTAAGCGTTATCATTATATCTACCTTAGAAACAAACGTACGACTAAAATTTTCTTGCAAAATTCAGAGTAAAGTGAGAGAGAATATAGAGTAGAGAGAACTTTGCGTTTCAGGAAGGAGTTGTGGAATACCAAGATAAGCAAGCAATCATAGAAGGGGAGACCGTGAGTTAAGGTATTCTTCTAGACTTCATTGGTAAATTAAGAGTTTGATGATTGGGATTACAAACTGAAATTTTGACTTGTAGTTCTATGGCCATGTCTTGAAAAGTTAGTTTGTGTGTTTAAGAGATTAAAAAGATGAAACATGTTGGGTTTATATGCTAAAAGTTTAAAGAAACAGCAGGGCTGCGTGTTTCATTGAGCTGTGATTTAAAAATTCGAAACTATTTTTGTACTTATTATTTTTATATGAAAATTTGCAGTTTGGTACCTTTGTGAGTCTATGATATGTGTACAAAATTTCAGGTTAAAATTCGTTGTGTAAGTTGAGTTATGATATTTTTATTGTAACTGATCCAGTTTGATAGAATATCATGTTAAAACGAGATTTTAATCAAGAAACGAATTTAATTAATTTTAATTACCAAGAAATATTTTTGGTGATGTTTTAAAAGTGTTTTGAAGTCAGATAAAGATATTTTAAGTTTTTTTGGACTGTGATAAACTTGTTTTCATTAAATTAAAAGGTTGGTTCCAAATCTGTCAAAAACAGAGAGATTTGGTTAAGAAGCAAAACTCACAATTTTCTTTGGATAATATTTTCAAATAAAATCATGAATTTAAAATAGTATGAATGTAGTATGATTCTGGAGATTTTGGAGAATTTTTAACGTGTTTTAATAGTTGTTTTCTTAAAAGATTTTCATTTTACAAATCTGAAAATTTGACTTTGCAGGCTGATTTAACACTGATGTTTAGAAAATCATAACTTTCGATAGAGACCTTTGTTTTACATGAAATTAATTATGCTGGTATTTCAAACCGTGTAGTTTATGTAGTAAATTTTCAAATGCATTCGAATTTTGTGGAAATAGTTATGATTTTTCAAAGTCGAGTTGAAAATCAACCTGAGACAGATTACTGTCTGAGGTTCAAGTCAGATTTAGAGAAGCCAAGGATTACAGATTTTCAAAATATTGTCTTCATTGAAAGTTTCTGGGTTCTGAATCTAGTTTCTAACAATATTTTTAGAATTTTAAATCCGATATTTCTATAGTAAGATAAATATATTTTTCTAAGACAGTGACATTCTAAAAATTTACTTCAAAGTTATGAGTTCATACAAAAAAATCAAGGACATGGTCATTAGGATACAAGGGCAGATTGTAGAATATTAATGGGTCTTTTAGTTGATGTAAGTTTATTTATTGTGTGTTTTCTAGGTTAGAAATCTTAATAGCTGAGAAGGAATTTTGTAGAAGTTAAGGTGAGTGACTCTTCTTGTCCTTGTGTTTTGAAATAAATTACAATTTTCATAAAGTCAAATGTTATTTTATGTATATGAAAATTCGGATTACATATGATATGTTCAAGAATTTTGAAAGTATCAATGCTATGTATGTTTATGTTATGTAACCCAAGCCACTCAAGTATGATCATGACTAAACTCGGCAGGACAACGTCTCTATCCGTTCGACCCTTGTCTAGTGGGGGTTAAACACTAGGCCATCCGTTCGACCCTTGTCTAGTGGGGGTTAAACACTAGGCCATATCCGTTAGACTTTCCCTAGTGGGGGTTAAACACTAGGCTGTGTACACAGAGATCGATGAATGCATGATCCTCTATTTGAGTAATGACCTAAACCTATGCATGAAATGTGGTTATCAAGTTTTGAATACGAGTTTAAGAAAGTATGATTGCAAACCATGTATGTTCATGCGAATGTTTTAAAAGTTCTTTATAAATTTGAGTTTTGTGAAAATGTATGTATATATGTAACATATGTGATTCAACAAGGATAAGTGGAGCTACTTGCTGAGCATATCCATGCTCAACTCATGTTCTTAACTTTTTTTGCAGATAATCTTCACTGAGTATGAATTGGTATATGTGGAAGGTGATGGAGATGGGAATGAGTAAGAAGGAGCGCAAGTGAGGCATTTTAGTTTAGAACTTTAGAATATTATTGTTTTTTTTTTTGTAATAAGTGGTGCTAGACCATAAGGTAGGCTAGTTTGATAACGTTTAATATACAATGGTAAGTTTTGGATTTTGTTTAAGTTTCTTGTGTAATCAAATAATTTCTGGAGGTTTAAAGTTTATTTGCAAATTTTCATATTTCGTGGTATAGCAAAAGCAAGGATGCCTTGTGAGGTTTGAGAAAGTTTACTTTTCGAGTCTCACGGCGTGTTATGTTCCAAGTCATGGTGGATTTGGGGTGTGACAAAACATGCATAAAGTGGACTAGGTCTAGAATCAACTATATGTGTGCGTTTGTGTGTGGAGAGAGAGAGAGAGGTAAATTTTTTTTAAATAATTGATAAGTTAATAGAAAATGTATATACTATATCGTTATTTTGTTTTATAATTTTTATAACAAAAAGACAATATCCTCCAAAAACATACCTTATCGGCATATGTTTTGATCGTTGGGGAAAAAAAATTATAGCAGTGATACTTCGTTGTTATGGATGTGAACATGTGCATGAGCATTCACTTTTATTAAGAAATTCTACAAGTTTTCCCCCGTTTGTGGAAGAAATCATAACGAAATTGCGTACGGATTTGTATTATAACCAATATTAATCCATGCATAGAAAATTGTGTACACGAGGGTTGACAGTTTTCCTGCAATTGGGTAATTTCTTAAAATTTAAACCAAAATAAACGCACAGAAAATTGTACATGAGGGTGGACAATTTCCTATGATTTTCTTCAAAATGTAAAGGCATCTAAAGAAGACTTTCTGAAATTTCTGGGCCGCCCTTCTCCGCCTCTGTACCTTACCTTAATTAATTATTAGCTACAGGTACATTGCCGCGGGGCGGGAATGGTGGCAGGTGATCCCCTAGACCGATCAATATTCTTCGAATATATCTGGTATTAAAACCTCTATATTCATCTGCAGCAATCAAAACTTCCAAAGCAAATCACAATTAAGTAAAAAGGCCAAGGAAAAATGATTATGACTTCAAATGAAGAGTGGACTCTTTTTTTTTCTTTTTTTCTTTCTTTTTTTTTTTGTTGGAAGGGGGAGGCGGCTAAAGAAAAGAAGTATGGAATCAACAAATAGCTGACAAGGTTATTTATTTCGCAAAGAAATTGTGCATAAATAGATAATATCTCAAGTAGTAAACAGAAAAAAAGTATAACTCACTGGTTCTCCGGAAAATAGTTCTCGATGCTGCAGATAAGACACATTGAGATGAGAGTAAGAAGAGTACCGAAAGTGTGATGAAAGCCGCCTTCTTGTCCATGTTGGCAAGTGTTAACTGTGGTGTTTGAGTGCAACCTTTATATATACATATAATTGCCGTATTTTCTGTTCACGAACATAATTTATTGCAGTGGCGGATCCACGATGGGGGCCTGGGGGCATGGGCCTCCACTGATTCCCTTAAATTCCTTTAATGCATGTAGGTTTTAGTGATATTTTTAAATATATTTCTTTAAAGATTTTCTCTAAATCATACTAAAAGCTCTTATTAAGCTGAAGAGTCTCGTAGCCTTCTGGTTTTGATTGAACTAGATTGCTTAAAAAATCTTGTGAGCTATAGAATATATGCATTATTTTTACTTATTATGTGAATATTGATATACTTTTGTTTAAAAAAAAAGTAAAAAAATAAGTAAGAAATTTTAATGTTATTTTTGCCCTCATTACAAATTTTTTTTGGCTCTGCCACTGCTTTATTGGACGCAATTTGCCAGAAGTTTTATTCACCAACTTGCAGACTCGATCAACAAAAGAAACGTGATTCCACATTCTAACTAAATAACGAAGTTTCGCCATTGTTTGGCATAGTCTCGGTTAGAAAACAAACTTATCGAGACTTCATGTTTAGATCCAAAAATGAGAACTTCATAGATTTACGTGTTATGGTGAAAATTTTTTATATGAATCTGATCCACACATATAGATCTTGTGATTTAAAAGCGAAGTATATAAATATTTACATATCATTTTCTTATATTAATACACATTACTATGCTTATTAGTACTATTTGAGACTACAATATTCACAGGTAGAACCACAAACCCAGTCAACCTAAGAATTTCTCTTTCCCTTGACAAGACCAAGAAGACTAAGGCGTGGATATGGAAAAGGTGGTAAGGAAAATCTGAAATCATGAATTTCTATATATGACTTTTTTCAAGTTTTAAAATTGGTGTTAACAATTTCGATGTGACAACCTTATATGGTAATTATTATTTATAAGTGTGATGAAAGCCGCCTAATACGCACCAAATTGAAATAACAAATTTGTCTTTAAAAAATGGCTTGAAATTACAAAAGCAAAAAGGGTCAAAAAACTAATCTCCGTTGTCAATAATAAAGTTTTTCACGGTATCATACTTTACAGATCAGAACAGAAGTCTTATTTTCCCAAAAAAACTTTTACTAAGTGTATCCAAGCACAAAGAATTATATCTTTGATTCTCTAAATTACTTTGTTATAATATAACTAATAAGATGACCATAAGTGATTATCTAAGATCATCTTTTTTTTTTTTTTTTGCATTGTCAAGTCGTTTTAGTTAATTTATCATATTCATCATGCAAAGGTAATTTGGGAAAAAAATATTCAGCATTTTCTATAGATTTTTTTATACATGGATTAATTTTGTTACATTAAAAGTTAAATTGGGGAAGCAAGTGTAATATCGAAAACTCGAAGATTGCCAAGTGAAAAATGATCAGAAACCTCAGGAAAAATTTTTAAAATTTATTTCTGTGAAAAAATTTTAGGCAGCACAGAAGCATCAACTGAAATTCTTAGGTCCGCGTCAAATCGCTGTAAAGGAACAAGAATTATTTTCTCCCTTAGTTAGAATGCTAGAGATTTCATTTGGTTGATATTTTGCCACGTAATCTCGATAGTACAAGATTGTTATGCTTTCCAGTGGACATTATGGTATGACATAATAGTATGAGCCAACAAGATGAACACGAAATAGAAACGGAGAAAACATATCTTAAACAAAAGTCAAGTTGTTAAATTTCAAGTTGTGGAAATTAACGTCCATGGAAATTCTCAGGAAGTCACTTTCCAAAATATAACGAAAGTTTTTATCCGATGCACTTGCGAGACAATAAGAACAGAAGACAAAAGAAAAACTCCAGATCAGAAGTAAAACCCTACACCCCTTATTCATAATTCTACCAAACCGACTTTAGAGAGATGTTATAACACCTTAGCTGATTGCCCAAACCATTTGTTTTATGCCAAAAACATTGACTTTTATTTGACTCGAGCTCATGACTTTGGGGTTAAATATTCATTAGTTATGTTTATAGAGAGTAATAGTTAAATTGAATAAGCTAAATCTGAAGATGTTAGGCAAATTGGATTATTTGATTCAGGCTTAAATATAGCCTACCCCTGTAGTTGTGTATTGGTAGCAATTTACTTTTTGTGTTCGTTTTATCTACGAAATACCTTCTAACAGCTAAACTTTTAATTGAGTCGAAAAGTTTGCATAAAAATGACCTCATCTTAAAATTTTAATTATAAATGCAAGTGATAGTGATTTTCTCTCCAAATATGTGAAATCAATGTAGAAAAGCTTTGAGTCCAAAATTAATGGCAAACAAAAATTTTCCTTATTTTCCGTCGGGAGACATACTTGATTGCGTGTCAAAAATTTTATTCAACAATACCTGCATAAACTCGGTCAAGAAAAGAAATGTGATTTCAGTCTGACTAAGTATCAACGTTTATCTCACCATTGTGAGTTGGGTATAGTCTCGATCAGAAAATAATCCTATGTGGACTTCATATTTAGAACCAAAGAAGAGAACCTGCACAGATTACGTCTTCTAGCGAGCGCGAGAAGACTGAAGCGTGGAATTGGAATAATTGTAATGAAATTGACGATCTGAAATTATGAATTTTTATGTATTTATGGAGAACACATTTTATCAAAGTGATTGTATTAATTATAATTAAGGTTGCTAAAATGAACTACCTTCAATATCTCCATATATATCTTTCTTAGATTTATTATATGTGATGCGGAAGGAAGCATGATCTAAGCAATTGTTTTAGAAACGATTCCCAAAGAACAAAAAGAAATATTCATGATCTAACTCTGAAAAAATTCGTTAGAACTTTAAAATCTAAAAAATCTTGAGAAAATTTGGTAAAAACCACGTTTATTGAGAATAAGTTGATAAAATATCATAAAAGCTACTAAAGAAATCCGAAGATATGCTTATTTATACGCTACATCAATTCCTAAGACAAAGAAAGAAAAATAGCGTACGAATTAAAAAAAATTACAGAAAATCACTAAAATTCATTTTTGAGAATAGACTTCCAGACATAAGGCGAGGACACGCTATACTGAAAGAAGTCTCCTGATTAACTGGGCTGAAGTCAACATAAAGTGTGAGCACGCTGTAACTAAGAAAATCTTCTAACTAGCAATTTTACCTGCCTAATTATGATATCCACCCACCAAGTTTTTACACGCTTCTTGCTGACAACAATAATAATCATAGTAACCCCACTAAAATAAATTAAAAAAAATGAAACTAAACGATGTGCATAAGGTACATGTGACGCCCAAGGCACTTTGAAACCCTAGTTTGACAAGCCAATCTTCTTGACTCCTTTTTGGAACTCGTCAAAAGACCTAAAGAACAACTTGGATTGGTTGCTTCGAATTCAACTAGATGAACAAAACCCCCTTCTTCAAAGTTGCAAGCTGGACCCTTACCCGACCTATAGAATAGACCCCTACTTGACGGACTAACAAGAATAGAATTCAATTAACGAGATTTGATTCTAAGCATAGAAACTTGAAACACAACAATAGGTATTGCTAAGAATCAAAAGTAGCTATTGTTCAAAGAACTAAAGTAATCTCACAAGAGAAAACCTCACAATTTGTTGGATAAATTATTTGCCCTTTCATTAATGAAAATATGCCTCTTAGATTGGGTAAACGTCATTTACATCAAATATGGAAAGTCAATAACACTAGTTGTAATTTAACACAACACAACCACTAAAGATTACAACTCAAATTTTAAAAAACAACTGATGAACTTAAGTTTCTGAGCTTAGCCTCGATTGACTCGCGAAGTGCTTGCTTCATCTTCTTTGCACGAAGTCTGGTCATAAGCCCTCCTATGCCTGGAAGTGGATCCTTGATTTGCTCTCAAATCACTTGCATCATACAGAGATAAATCAGCCACAACGAATATGCTATCCTTGCCCCCTTGAGAACGTGGAAAGCCTAGAACAAAATCTATGGAAATGTCAATCCAAAGATGAGATGGAACAAGTAATGGAGTATAAACCCATGAGGCATAACTTTGGACTTAGCTTTCCTACATGTAGTGCACTTATCCTAGAAAGCTTGAACATCACGTTTTCTACCCAAAAGAAAAATTTTCTCTCTTTCCACCCCATTTCCAGCCCAATACTAATCCAACAGCTAACGTTCTAGAAGAAATGATTAAATCAATGCATCATTTGTAGAACAAACATTTCTATGAGCTGAATTGAAGTGGATAGTACCTCATTTCGGAATCAATGTTGGAAATACTGGTACCTATATGATAAATGGTGGGAAGTACTAAAAAATTTAGCGGTACCTGGTTGTAAAGTAGTTCTCTCTCTCTCTCTCTCTCTCTCTCTCTCTCTCTCTCTCTCTCTCTCTCTCTCTCTCTCTCTCATGAGTTCGGTTGGCCGGAAATTTATAAAATTTTCTTGGATTTTCTTGCTTCTTTTTGCATTTTCTCGTATTTTCCTGCACTTTCCTGCGTTTTGCGTCCGCTATATTTGGCAAAATTTTGGTTATTTAGACATATTAATTTTATTAACTACCACTAACTGACCATTTTGTCTCCACTTTTTCATCTCGGTAACCAAACGTTCAAGGAGAGTTAATTTCATTTTCCTTTAACTCGCTCTCTTACACTTCACTTTCCCATGTCAAAGCCAGCCTATAGTTTCACTCCATTAAATTAACTCCAAAAAAAAAAAAGGCAATATCTAAAGGTTCAAACAATTAGTACAAGACTTATAATATTTTACTCTTCTTAATTCAATACAATAAATATTCTTCCAGCTACAGCGTATAAGATTTAGTGACACTTAACACAAGAAAATACTTAATTAATTAGAGCTTCAACTAATGTTTTAAATAATTTTGTATTTTATACATAAATGACATTTCTGAAAAATGATTTTTTAAAGCATTGTTAATCCAACACAAAAATTGTCCTTAAAAGTCCTCGATGCTGTTGGAGTAACACCTCAAGATGATCCCCGGCATTGGATACTCGTGTCTGTTTTAGCTCAAAACAATACCATTTTCGTTGCACCAATCATGTAGTTGTTTAGCAAACGTAGATCGAACACTTCCTCGATGATGGCACAAGAATTAGTTCATGCTGGCATATGAATCATATCAAATTATGCATATTAGGAAATTTGCTTGACACCAAATTTTTATCATTTACTTATCTAAGATTGTAGACTTTTTGTTTGTAATTTATTTTTCAATCGAGTTGTTAGAAACATATATATTTTTAATTTTCCAAAATCCTGAGTTCGTCGCTATTGATAAATTTCCTTTGATTTCAAAAAGATCAAGAAGTGGCCTTTACAAACAAAAATAAATAAAAATAAAAGGGGGGGGGGGGGGAGAGAGAGAGAGAGAGTGTGTGTGTGTGTGTGTCATGGGGCATTTGAAGCATGCAAAGTTTAGACTCTTATCTTTGTGAACAATCCCTTAGTTTTTTAAGTATTGTTCTGTTCGGAAATCTATTTTATTTTTATTTCTTTAATTTTTTAAAGCTTTAAATATGTGACTAAATTGTTTAGAACAGGAACACTGATGGCGAGTAGAGCTTTTAATGAACCGAGCTATTCGCGAATACAAGTTAATTCGATTCGTGAAAGTTCGAATTCAGCTCGTTCAAATAGTTAAACGAGCCGAACTCGAATAAGAATTTGAGCTCGTTTATTAAACAAACGAAATTGAATATTGTTCGTGAACGCTCGTTTGCATTCGTGAACACAGGTAATGGTGTCTTTTCATATTATTTTCAAAATAAAAACATTCAAACTCAATCGAACTTTGTTCGATTGTGTAAAAATCGAGTTTGATCGAGGTCTATTTGGTTGTGTTAAACGGGCCAAGCCCGTTCGAGCTTATTCAAGCTCGGTTCATTTATGTTAAACGAAGCAAATCGAATTTGATCTCGAGCATATTGTTTTATTTGACTAGCCGAACTCGAATATAAATATTAACTCGTTTAATAATCGAGCCGAGTCGAGCCGATTCGTTCATTAAACGAACAGAATCTGAACAAGGAATATTCAGCTCGATTCGGCTCGTTAAAAACTCTAATGGGAGGAAGCATGAGTAAGTAACGTGAAAGTTTAACTGCTCAACAAGTTAATGAGCCAGACGTAAAAAAGAACTACACCCGTTTCAAACTAGTTGAACCGTTTCTCACCAATTCACCAATTTTGACCGAATTTTTATAATTCTTTACTTGTTTTCTGTCCATATGTCGAACCAGCCGATTCTTTCTGAGTTTAAAAATATTGCACATAATTTGAAGTCTTATTGCTCTTCGTCGTAACTGGATGCGCCGGCTTTGGATGGAAATCACGAGATAAGAAGATGTAGGACAAAAACAAATATGAATAAAGCCACTCTCGTGCCAAAAGGGCGCATGACTTCTTTTGTTGTAAGTTCAAGTCAGGCTGGCTGAAAGGAGTGGTTTGTTCACTTATTTAAGGAAATGAGCCATTAACAAATCCTCTTCGTAAAAGACGGGACTTCATGACTTCACAGGCGGTGATGGAGCTAGGAATTTATCCTCAGAGGGCGATCTAGAGTAAAAAGTAGTTAAAAATTGTTAGACTTTAGAGGGGGTACCCCACTGGACGTCCACAGGTCTTCCTCTTTGACATTTCTTTCGTTTAAGCTTGCTCATTGAAAATGAAAATCTTGTCATTTATTGCACTGTCTTTTTTTCCTATTAATGCAGTCAAAGGCAAAGAAAAAAAGAAGGAATTGTAAATTCCCATTCCCATTAGATATTCAAATGACGAGGTGAATAACGGGGGGAATGGCGTGAGGAGTCAAGGAGTTCTATTTACATAAATACCCCAAACATTTTATTTAAATTGCTACTATTGACTTCAAATGGCCCGTGATCCCTATAACACTGCGTACTTAATTATTTCCAGATTAGCCACCTGGCGGGGGCTCCCTTATTTTCCACAACGTAGATAAGTAGTTCTATTAAAGAAAACATCAAACCTTCAATTTTTAATTCAAATTCATATCTCCCATGGAACCAACTTCTTATATAATCTGTATCGTGCTATCGTGACACGTCATAAATTGCTAATCTTTATTTAAAGACAAAAATGAATTGACATGCGGTGACTTCCTCTACGTTTACTTCTTTGAACAAACACTTACTTTCAATTCTGGATTTTGAGGTATTCACTCAAAGACATTTTTTTTTCGAACTTGTAGTTTCAGCTAATTAACAATATAGAAACAAAATTTTGAAGCATTGAACTCCTGTCCAGGAAATAAAATATTTAATAGATGAATAAAAGGTGTCAGCTTACGAATTGAATATTGGGTGGTTTTAGAGTTTATTGCCATGCGTTTAATTTAAATTTAAGTAGTTAAACCTTTTTGATGATGAATCCCAAATTATAATGGAAGGGAAGGCAAAGTTTATTGCTCTTGTCAAGATTATAAATGATTTTTTTTTCAATTGTCTTATTTTTCCCTCCAAACTGATGTTTGAATTAAATTTGTCAAGGGAACAAGACAAGAAATTATAAAGGCATTGGTTCACTTGTTGTCTGCCAATGTGGGACAAATATCCAAAACTTTAAATTATAAACTATCACTAAAATATATATTGATCAAGCCTACACTATTTCAATGGGATAAGGGAAATTGCTGTTGACTACTCTGAGGTGGAGTCGTAGAGATCTAACCGCTTAATCTTCTATTCGTTCCCTCGTTTATATATATATATATATATATATATATATATATATATATATATATATAACGGCGAGAACGAATAGAAGATTAAGTGGTTAGAACTCTACGACTTTATATATATATGTGTGTGTGTGTATATATATATATATATAATTGCCTTATTTTTAGTCCAGAAACATACTTTATTGCCTGGAATTTGTCAAAAGTTTCACTATTCAACTTGCATAGATTGGGTCAAGAAAATAAATGTGATTTTAGTCTAACTAAATATCAACCTGTATCTCACCATATGAGTTAGGTTCAGTCTCGGTCGAAAGACAAACTTACATACTTATTTTCTGTCCAGAAACATACTTTATTGCGTGAAATTTGTCAAAAGTTTCACTATCCAACTTGATATAGATCGAGTCAAGAAAATAAATGCAATTTTATTCTAACTAATTATCAACTTTTATCTCACCATCTGAGTTAAGTTTAGTCTCGATCGGAGGACAAACTTATGTACTTATTTTCTGTTCAAAACATACTTTATTGTGTGCAATTTGTCAAAAGTTTCACTATCCAACTTGCATAGATTGGGTCAAGAAAATAAATGTGATTTTAATCTAACTAAATATCAGCCTTTATCTCACCATCTAAGTTAGGTTTAGTCTCGGTCAGAAGACAAACTTACATACTTATTTTCTGTCCAGAAACATACTTTATTGTGTGCAATTTGTCAAAAGTTTCACTATCCAACTTGATAGATCGAGTCAAGAACATACATGAGATTTTAGTCTAACTAAATACCAACCTTTACCTTACCGTCTGAGTTAGGTTTAGTCTCGACCGGAAGACAAACTTACATACTTATTTTCTATCCAAAAGCATACTTTTGCTTCCAATTTTTCAAACGTTTCGGAATCCAACTTGCATAGATCGGGTCAAGAAAATAAATGTGATTTTAGTTTACCTAAATATCAACCTTTATCTCATCATCTGAGTTAGGTTTAGTCTCGGTCGGAATACAAACTTACATACTTATTTTTTTTTCCAAAAACATACTTTATTGGGTGCAATTTGTCAAAAGTTTCACTATCAAATTTGATAGATCGGGTCAAGAAAATAAATGCGATTATAGTCTAACTAAATATCAACCTTTACCTCACCATCTGAGTTAGGGTTAGTCTCAGTCGAAAGATAAAATTATGTAGTTATTTTCAGTCCAGAAAATAAATGTGATTTTAGTCTAACTAAATACCAACCTTTTTCTCACCATTGAAGTTGGGTTTAGTTTCATTCGGAAGATAAACTTACGTAGATCCGAATTTAGACCCAAAAAAAGGGGAACTTGCATAGATTACGTCTTCTAGACGAGCGCATATATATATATATATATATATATATATATATATATATATATATCACTTCATGCTCTATATGTGCGCGTGTGTCTGCATACATAGATACATGCACATACATATATTATTCTTTCCTATTTTAATTTTTAAATTTTTATTTTAAATCAATTATAAATTCTTTAATGAGTCATTTCCACATTCTTTATTTCTCTTGATTTTGAACTCCATAACTGGGAAATAGCTAATATTTTTGTGATTCAGGACATGACTTTCCAACATTATTATGAGATTTTTCATTTACTGCATTAAAAATTACTAATTCTCAAGTTAAAATTTTAGTTTCTACTTTTGAAGTCCTCAAATTGGCATTAAAAATTTCTATATGACAATGTTCAGTAATTATTAGATAAACATACAATTTTTTTGCATGAAGCTTTTTCATGAAAGATCATGGTCAAAAAAAGTATATATAAATCTTAAATGTATACCAGATGCTTAAAATTAAAAAAAAAAAGGAGACAATTTTAAAATTGCCTAAAAATATATTACATGTATTCATTTGATAATTAATACTTCAAGTTTTGACTATATATTGAAATTCTGATATAGCTTGTTGGTTAGAAAGGGATAATCTTTTCATGTAGTTTTTTTCCCTATTATTTAAAATTATTATGGTACTACATTTGCATTGTATTTAAAACTTGTTTAGCAGTTAAAATGAATACAGTTGGTTGTTGATTAATGAGGATATGATTGGAAGAACATCGTAGTTGGTGGTTATATGTATGTGCG
>CM045571.1:7411842-7482693 GCA_024721245.1 Mitragyna speciosa
TCATTAGTGGTCTATAAACTTTTTATATTTAACTTATTATTTGAATTATAGATTTAGAAATTTAAATGCTTCTAGACTTTAATTCACCAGAACACATGCAAAGCGAGTGCTTTCTCCTAGTATAGATTTATAAAGTAAAACTTTTCAACTACTATCTTTTAATTGTATTTAGAAATACACGAAAATAATGTTCAAATGTATTACCCTTAACAAAGAAGTCGAAACAAAATTGCATAAAAATTTCTCTCTCATCATATAATGTATCCAATGCAAAAAGAGTAATGTTTACCATATAAAATATTAGACCAACCGAAATATTCTATTATAAATCGATACATGTTTAGGTAATTATGTAAATATAAAGAAATGTACAACTATTTACTTATCTATTTTCTTCTTATAAGCTATTGATGCCATATTTTGGACACCAACTAATTATCAGACTCTGGATCTTCTAGCCTTCAAGGAGAAGAGAGTAGTTGATTCTAGACCTAGTCCACAATCTGTGCATGTTTGCTTGATTGATATGGAAGACGCAGGAGTTTTCTCGGGTTGCACTCTGTTGGGATTCAAATACAAGAATTAAACACAACAATTTGATGTGAGATTAAGAATCCAACAATTTAATGACAATAAAAGGGTGTTTGGTTTAAAGGAAACAAGGAGGGGCATGAATATCAATAGTAATGACACCCATTATTGATTTTGAAAAACAATTATCACTATCCTTTATTGGGAATGAAAGTGATTAATTGGATCTTTTATGAGTCTCCCAAAATACTACTTTATCAAACTTTCCATTACTAAATCAAACATGTTTGGAGGAATCATTAAAACCCATACCCATAGTTGTGCTAATAATATTCATAGTGCTAGTGATTAAGAATTTGAACCAAACACCTCCTAAAAATAACATGAAATATGAGTGACACACATCTATTAATGGTATTGGAATAAATGAGTTGTATCCTAGATTACAGGTTAACCCATTTTTCCTGTCGATATAAATTCAATAGTAGAAATTTAAGTAAAATGCTTGGGTTATTCACCCGAATAGCAACTCCTGGACTCCATTGTCTGTTCCAGCAATCAGTAAAAGTATTATTTCTTGTAAAAATCATTTGAAGATGTGAATGGACTTGTAAGTGCCATCCTTATTTTCTTGCCTTTGACTGCATTAATAGAAAAAAAACGACGGTCCAATAAATGACGTTTTCTACTTTCTGCGAAAAGGTCTGAACGAAAAAAATGTCAAAAATTTGAAGTCTTGAAGTCCTGTCTTACACGGAGAGGATCAATTTGAGACAAATAGTTTTTCTTGTGTGAAAGGATACAATGGGCCAAGTGACGATGCTAATCTAATTTCCAGCACCGCAGCTCATGTGAACCGCTGAATATCCAGACTTTAGTTTTCCATTCCCAAGCACAAATGACAGGATTGGTCTCAGTTCAAAGAATTCTGGGGCAAAATCTCAACCAAATGAGATCTCTAGCAGTCCAAACAATCGAGACAATAATTGTTGTTCCTTTTTCAGCGATTGGATGCGGACCTATGAATTTCAATTGATGCTTCTGTCTTACCTAAAATTTTTGTTAGGGATCATTTAAAAACTTTTTCTGAGGTTTCTGATAATTTTACTTGGCAATCTTCAAGTTTTCGATATAACGCTTGCCTTCCCTGTTTTAACTTTTAATGTAACAAAATTAATCCATGCATAAAAGAAATCAATAGAAAATGCTAGACGATTTTTTCCCAAACTACCTTTGCATGATTCATATAATAAATTAACTAAAAAAACTTGACAATGCCCAAAAAAAAGAATAAAATGATTTTAAACCATTGCTTATGATAATATGATTAGTTATATTATAAAAAAGTAATTTAGAAATTGAAAATTATAATTCTTGATGCGTGGAAATACTTAATAAATGTTTCGTGGGAAACTATGATTTCTGTTTTGATCTGTAAAGTGTTATCATGTGAAAAACTTTATCATTGACAATGGAGATTTACTTTTTTACCATTTCTGCTTTCATAGTTTTAAGCCAATTTTTAAAGACAAATTTGTTATTTCAATTTTGTGTGTATTTAAGTATTCTTAAGCATATGATTTAGATATTTAATTTCTTCATCATTTTGTTATAATCCACTTAACTCTTTACACCATGCCATAACTAAGTGATTTTATGAGATCAAACTCTTTTCCTGTTATATATATATATATATATATATATATATATATATATATATATATAAGATTGTCACATTGAAATTGTTAGCACCAATTTTAAAACTTGGAAAAAAATCATATGTAGAAATTCATGATTTCAGATTATGAATTTCCATACCATTTTTTGCATTTCCATGCCTCAGCCTTGTTGCTCTTGTCTAGAAGAGGGAAATTCTTTGATAGACCAGATCCATGACCCCACTTGTGGACTTTTGATCTAAAATAATGTCATATAAGCATAGTAATGCATTTTGTTGTAAGAAAATAATGTAAAAATATTTATATGGCTCATTTTTGAATCACAAGATTCACATATAAGATTTTGGACTTGGGGTCTATATAAGAAAGTTTCACTAGAAAATGTAACTCTATACAAGTTCTCTTCTTTGGATCTAAATTTGAAGTTCACATAAGTTTGTTTTCTGATCGAGACTATAACTAACTCACGATGGGGAAACGTTGTTATTTAGTTACACTGAAATCACGTTTCTTTTTTGGGTCGAGTCTACGATTTTTTTTTTTTTTTTTTTTTTGGAGGAAAGAGTCTATGCAAGTTGGTGAATGAAACTTTTGACAAATTACATTTAATAGAGACTGTTTTTGGACAGAAAATACGACAAGAAGGCGACTTTCATGTTTTAAAAATTGGACCAATCAGTGAGTCGGAGGAGGGTCCGGATCACGGTTGGATAGGTCAGACTGGTTGGACCAGAGTTCAATGCTTTTCTTTTTTTGTTTTTTGGAAGAAAAAAATTTTAATTATTGAACTTATCTCCTTTAATTCTTTCTTTTCCATTACAAAATAAAACAAGAAAGATGAAGAGGTAAAATAAAGAAATTTTATGGGTAAAAATGTATACATATCTATTATTGTTGATTTATGATAGATTAAAGAATTAAAAAAACTAACTAGCTGCAATCTAACAATCAAATACTATATATACCCCACCCTATTGAACCAATTAACACGTTACTTTGTTGAATATATTCAAATATACAAGTTAATAAATCTATTATATTTAGTAAAAATTTTATAAAATAATCATGTCTCTAACAGTTAAATTAACAAAGAAAATCACATTGCAAGTATAAAACATATAGTATCTATAAAAGGCAACTGTATCAAATAAAAATAATGCGAATAAAACAAATATTTTAAAATTCACCATTAAAGTATAATATTATATTTTAAATATTTTTAAATATAATCTTGAGCATTCTAAATTATTTTATCATATTTGTTACTTGTTTTCACATTCATTACTCCTTTAATACCATCAAGACTTATTTTTCAATATAGGCTGGTTCAAGTAAGTGTAACTTTTTAAAATTAATATTGTTCTCTTGCCCTATTTCTAAGGTTGGTTCACATACTCAAATCATTTTCAAATTTTAGTTTCATCATCTTATTATAGATTTAGATCTATTTATTTTTTTATTTATTAGTTTTTAATATTTTTTTTTGCATGACTTAATGAGGTAATTTCTAACAATTTTGCATCAATGAAGAATTTAATTTAGAATTTCTTAAAAGAGCCTAAATTTTATTTAGAATTTGTTTTTAGACTTTAACTTTAGACGTATATTTCCTTCAAAGAAATTTTATTTTTGATGTATTGAGTTAATTGCACGACATGGATAAGACACAGACGAAGAAATACACCACCTTCACCTTACTTAAGGTTAGGTAAAGCCGCGGAGAAGGGCGGCCCCCAAAATTCAGAAAGTCTTCTTTAGATTTCTTTTTTGAAGAAAATCATTGGAAAATTGTCCATCCGTATGTACAATTTTCTGTGCTTTTATTTATGTTTAAATTTTAAGAAGATTACCCAATTGTAGGAAAACTATCCACCCTCATGTACAAAATATTCTTTACGTCTATTGATATTGGTTATAATACAATTACAATTTCGTTATGATATCTTCAACAAACAGGGGGAAAAATTGTAGAACTTTTTTTATCAAAAGTAAATGCTCATGCACATGACCATGACAACGAGATAGGTACTACTATTAAAACTTTCTTTTTCTTTTTCTTTTCTTTCACGACCACCGATAATGTATGTTTTTGGTGAATGTCGGTGGCTCTATGTTACCAAAATTATAAGATAGATGAACACTACAGTGTAACAATTTATCGTAACTTGTCAATTATTTTTAAAAAAAATTACTACATATTGTTTTTCGTACTTCTTTGATGCCAGAGCAATTTTTATGATATCCATGCTTGATGACTGATAATTGTTGACGCTAGCTAGGATTGACAATTACCTTTCTAATTGCACGAATCAATATAGAAATTAAATCAACAGGTATAGAAACTAACACAAATATTATAGACACTCAGACATTGTAAGTGTAAATGAATACTATTCGCCATGGACCTATTTCATTTCAAAATTTTCTCACATTTTAATCTCAACGAAAGAAAATTCACATAAATAGATCTTAACCTTGAATTGTCTCTTATAATTATGTATACCAATTATAATTGTCTCGCCCAAAAAAAAAAAAAAAACCTTGAATTGTCTCTTATAATTATCTAAAACAAGTTTTGCGAAACCCATACCCCTCAAAAGGGCGCCTTAGATAGAACATTTTTAGGTTGGACATTTTTTAACATTTCAACCAACAGACATCCTATGGGCTGCTCTTTAAATCGGTCAAGCCCCTACCGTCTGGAAATGGTCGTGGCTTTCAATCCAGCAATATACAAAAAGCTATTACTGACTTGCAAAGTAAAACTTTCCAATTATTATCTTTTAATTATATTTAAAAATAAACAAAATAATGTTCAAATATATTATCCTTAAGAAAGAAGTCCAAACAAAATTACGTAAAAAAAAAAAACTTTCTGATTATTTTTCTAGTTAATAGGAAAATTGACTAGGTCACAATTGTTTAATCCACTTGATGTCTAGTTTTATGTGTTTCATCATAAAACTATTGATTATGCATAGATATTGATTCTTTATTTAATAATAAAATGAAATTCGCAAAGTGAATCCCCTAATTCTGCAGTCATTACAAAATCCCCCTATGTATCACTTTTAATCACATAATCCCCCGTCGTTTCAATATGACAATACAACCCCCCTTTGATTTTAAGGAATATGAAAAATGGACAAAACCAAGACTCTATAACAATGAGTGGGTTATACGTGTGCCAAGGCACCATCCATTTTTCACATTCTATAAAACTACAAGGAGTTATATGATCATATTGAAACAATAAGGGGATTATGTGGTCGAAAGTGACACTATTGGGAGTATTTTGTAATTTATCTTGAAATGATAGGGATTGTGAGTAAAGGATGTCCTACTTTATTCACAATCTCTCACTGCCGAAATCCCAAAAAATGATAGGGATTCTCAATAGGGCAAACACAGTAAGAGAGGGAGAGATGGGGACAAAGAGGTGTGGCGTGAGATTTTGACGAGCGTATATGGTTTGTGCCCCAAAAAAAAAAAAGGCTAAATATGATGTCATTTTCTGGTCTAGTTTTTGCATTTTAAGTTACACAATTTGCTGTTTTTTGTGCCTCGAATTCTCTATTTCTGAAAAACAGGGACTCCAAACGCAACTTATGTGATCGAAAGCGATATCACATAGAGGTATTTCACAATTTACCCTTTCTTTTACAATAACCAGAATCAGAAAGAATAATCCAAACAAACATGGCCTAGGTTGGCTGTGGAAAATATGTGTCATGACGTGTGGCTAATCTGAAAATAATTAAATAGGTTGCGTTGTATCATGGATGACGGGTGATTTGACGTCAATATTAGCAATTTGAATACGTTATGGGAGTGGAAAAGTACCATTCTTTTTTGGTTTTCTCTGTTGCCTTTGACTGCAACAATAGGAAAAAAAAGGTCCCATAAATGACAAGATTTTCATTTTTCCATGAATAAGTTTAAACGAAAGATATGTCAAAAAGGGAACCTATGAAGTCTTGTAAGTCTTGTCTTCGTTTCATTTGTCAATGAATAGGTGTAAACGAAAGAAATGTTTAGTGTAAACAAAAGAAATCTAAAAAAAGAAACACCTATGAAGTTTCGGAGAGGATCATTTAATGGGTCATTTCCTTAAATAAGTGAACAAACCAATCTTTTAGCCAGCCTTACTTGAACTTCAACAAAAGAAACCATGAGTCCTTTTGGCATGAGAGACGGCTTTGTTCATATTTCTTTTTGTCCTACATCTTCTTATCTCGTCATTTCCTTCCGAAAGCTGGCTGCATCAAGTCACGATGAAGAGGCTGCCGCACTCTTTAACTGGAAGGCCAGCTTTGCAAACCAGAACAATTCCCTCTTCCTTTCGTGGAATTTTCAGCCCACCAAAGCCAATAATTTTTCCAACCATTGCACTTGGACGGGTGTTTCATGCATTGATGGAAGCATCAATAGATTGAACCTTACAAATTCTAGTATTAACGGTACACTCTACAATTTTCCCTTTGCATCCTTACCAAATCTTGAATATGTTGACTTGTCCATGAATGAACTTTTCGGTAGCATACCTCCCCAGGATATCTAACCTGTCCAAGCTCATTTATCTTGATTTTTCATTCAATCATTTGTCACATGAAATCCCACCTGAAATTGGCTTGTTAACAAGACTTCAAGTCCTCCACCTGAATGAAAATCATTTCAACGGCTCAATTCCTTTAGAGATTAGGCCAATTGATTTCTCTTAGTGAGCTTATTTTGTGTACTAACCAAATTAACGGGCCTATTCCTGCTTCCTTGGCCAATTTGACAAACCTGACGTATCTATCTTTGTATGACAATTTACTCTCAGGTCCCATTCCTCCAGAAATTAGGAAACTTGCACAAAATTATCAATCTGTTTATCGACACCAACTTCTTAACAGGTCCAATTCCACCTGTTTTTGGTAACCTGAAGAAGTTGGAATTGTTATACATTTACCAGAATCACCTATCTGGTCCCATTCCCTATGAGATAGGGCAGTTGAAATCACTTCAGACTCTAAGCTTGTTCGGGAACAATCTAACCGGATCAATCCCATCATCAATTGGAAATCTAACCAATTTGAATCTCTTGCAGCTATATGACAACCAACTTGTGGGTTCAATTCCTGACGAACTAGGGAATCTAACGCTTCTTACTGGAATGCACCTAAGTGAAAACAAACTTAATGGTTCAATTCCTAAATCATTTGGTCGTTTGAGTAACTTGGAAATTCTATTTCTTCGAGAAAACAACTTGTCAGGTTCAATTCCACAAGAACTTGGAAAATTGCCCAAGTTGATTGTTTTGGAATTGGATGAAAATCAATTTTCTGGTCAATTGCCAGAACTATGTCAAAATGGAGCACTGCAAAACATCACTGTATACAAGAACATGCTTACAGGTCCGATCCCAAGAAGCTTGAAAAACTGCTCTAGCCTAGTTAGGGCCCGATTCAATGACAACAATCTCCATGGGAACTTATCAGAGATGTTTGGCGTCTATCATCTTTTGGACTTCATGGATCTCAGCCACAATGAATTCTACGGTGAACTCTCTAGCAACTGGGGAAGATGCAAAAACTTGACATCATTGAATATTGCAAAGAACAACGTCGCAGGCCATATACCTCCGGAAATTGGAAATTTAACTCAACTACATGTTCTTAATCTTTCTTCCAATAACATAACAGGGCAGATTCCAATGGAAATTGGAAAGTTGGCTACCATGCTAACACTGGATTTACATGAAAATCAATTTCTTGGCGGTATTCCTCAAGAGTTAGGATTGCTAACAAAACTCCTTTATCTAGACCTGTCCAAAAACTCTTTAAATGGATCTGTGTCTGGAAATTTGGGAGATCTGCAGCAATTGTTTCACTTGAATCTGAGCAATAACATGTTGACGAAAAGGATGCCGGTCGAGATGGGTAAATTAACTCAACTTTCTTTATTGGATCTAAGTCATAATTTCTTCACAGGTGAGATACCACCTGAATTAAGAAGTTTGAAGAGTCTGGAATCATTGGATCTCTCTCACAATAAGCTCTCTGGTTTCATTCCCAAGGCCTTAGCAGAGTTGCCTGGTGCACTGCATATTGACATATCTTTCAATGATTTACAGGGTCCAATTCCAGTTGGCCGAGCTTTTGTGAATGTCACCATAGAACAGTTAAAGGGAAATAAAGGTCTATGTGGCAATATTACAGGGCTACAAGCTTGTCAAAGTCCTCAATTGCTTAGAAACAGCAGAAAGCAGAAAAGAAAGAAACTTGTTCTCAAAATTGTGCTTCCTGTTGTGGGACCTCTAGCACTTATTTGTGCATTGATTGGACTTCTCAGAATGTATGAGCAAAGAAAAAAAGATACAAAAGTGGTAATTTTAGATGTGAAGAACCCAGATTTGTTCTCCATATCTACATATGATGGAAGAGTATTGTACAGAGAAATATTAAAAGCCACCGAGGAGTTCAATGAAATATTTTGCATTGGGGAAGGAGGTTATGGAAGAGTCTACAGAGCGAAGCTTACACCGGAAAAAGTAGTAGCAGTAAAGAGACTTCATCATGACCTGTCAGAGGTAGCAGATTGTAATGGTTTCCTGAATGAAATAAGAGCCTTGACGACAATCAAGCATCGAAACATTGTGAATCTTTATGGTTTTTGCTCAGATGCTCAACACTCAATTTTGATCTACGAGTACCTCGAACAAGGTAGCTTGGCCAAAATGTTGAGCATAGAAGAAGAAGCTAAGGAGCTGGACTGGGAAAGGAGGTTGAATATCATCAAAGGCGTGGCGAATGCTCTGTCTTACATGCATCATGATTGCTCACCTCCTATAGTTCATCGAGACATATGCAGTAACAATATCTTGCTTGATTCTGAGCACGAGGCTCATGTTTCGGACTTTGGTACTGCTAAGATTCTGAGGAAGGACTCGTCTAATTGGAGTGCTCTTGCTGGCACATATGGATATGTTGCACCAGGTAATGAGGTTTTTATCCCCAAGGTTCAGTATTTCTTGCAAATTAACACTTCAAATTCTTTGTCCAAATTTTTTAGTGTTTAACTATGTCTAACTATAGAATGATGCAGCATCACTTAATTCTTCTACTTTTAACTTTGCTTTTATTTAAGTGGTACAAAACTGTTTCACACTAAACACAATCCGGCATAAAAAAAATTAGGTATAAGATTTGAACCTCAGATTAAAACACGAGGATAGACGTCAATTTATAACATAATTTTTTTTCTTGCAGAGCTTGCCTATACTGTGAAAGTAACTGAAAAGTGTGACGTTTATAGCTTTGGGGTCCTGACACTAGAAGTCATCAAAGGGAAGCACCCTGGTGACTTAATTGCTGATCTAACTTCAACACTGCCAAATATGGAGTTGAATGACTTTCTGGATCAAAGGATTGTGCATCCCTCTCAGGAAGTTGAAAAGGTTCTGATATCCATCCTCAAAGTAGCAAGAGAATGTTTACATGGTGATCCACATTCCAGGCTAACTATGCTAATGGTTTCTAGGTTGTTATCAATGGGTGAGCCCTTTTAGTAACATCTTGGTGAGTAACAAGGTACACTTATGGGAACCTATTTTGTTGAATGATTTGATTTAGTCTGATGTTTTTCTATTCTGGTACGTTTCTTGCTTCCTTTTCGCCTACTTTCTCTAATATTTATTTATTTATTAATTTTTTTGATAGACCAGAGAACATTGTGGGCAGGAGATGAGAAAAAGATTATACAAAAGATCGAGGCAAAAGCATGTGAAGGAAACTGGTTAGAATTATAAGATTTGTATCTTAAGGGGTTACATTTGCACTTTATGTTAGTGCACGTTAAATAGCTTTGTTTTGTTTTGTAATAATAAATCTTCTCTTAAGCTTCCATCATTATGCATGAGTAACCTGTCTCTAACATCATTTGTGGTTTGTAGTTCACTCTTTAGCCCAAAAGAAATATATATGAATTTCTTTTTACTTTAAGTAAGAGATTGAGTTCTAGCTATTAATTTGTAACAAGTTTCTACAAATCTTACGAGATTTGCAAACCAAACAAAAATTAAAAGAATCTAACCAAACTCTAAAAAGAATTATTTTTCAAAAAGACAAAAACTCAAAAGGAGCACTATGAGCTATAAAAATTCTGATAACGATTTTAAGTGATTAAAGTAAGAAAGTAAAAATGTTTTTCTTTGTTGGGTCTCGGTGATCAACTAGCTTGATAAAAACTGGTTTGAGATTGTTTTATTAACTATCAAATCAAATTTGAAAAACATCTGGAGTTTGTTAACTATTAAAACTTAGTTCGAATTCGACTTGATAGGCATAAATTGTGAAATTTAGAAATATAAAGAATAAAGCTACTCGAGTTGGATCCAAATTTAACTACATAAAGCTTATTTGATCCGTAGTTGTTAAACCCAGCCAAGCCTAGCATTTCTACTATTCAACACGTGAATTGGTCACTAGGGAGAAATATTTAGATGGACCTTTGGAGCCTGTGGACCCAATGGTGGGATTTAAACCGCCAAGGCTTAGTAAGATTCATCCAGCTTTGCTGGCTAAAATCTCACTGTTGGATTCACAGGTGGAGCTCGTAGATCCAAGTCTACTTAAATATTTTCTAGGCCTAGGTTGGGTTTCTTGTAACACCCAAACTGACCGTTTTGACCTAGCCAACTGAATCGACCAAAGTGGAACCCAGCCCAATTGGGTAAGACCTAGTGGATTTTTTACTTTTAACTAAAATGCATATATATTGCAATATTAAAATTTTGAACCTTCCTCTTAACATGAAAGAGATTTAATCGTAAGCTTAATTTTTATTTCTTGTCAAAATATACCATTAAATATATTTATGTACTCTAAAGATATATAATTACTTATGTGTTCTATTTCTTAAATAAAATTGATGTCACACATGACAAATGTTTAGTCATTAGAAGGTTATTTTATTTTTAATAAAAAATACTTTTAAACAAAAATAATGCCATTTTTAATTTTTCCTAGTACTATTAAATTCAATAATTCTTTCATCTTCAAGAGTACAAATTTATATTTAAAAGTATTATAAAACTGAAATATAAGTTTTTCGTTGAATGATAATGTTACATAATTATATCTCATCCAAATTTTAAGTGCAAAATAATATAAAACATAACTTTACACCATTATATACAATATAATTGATATCTAAAAGTAGTTTATCATAATTGTTATCATCTATTTATTTTGTAATACATGAATCAATCAATTAGAAATTTTACAAATGATTCTTATAAATACTATTAATATATATGTATCATATATTAGTATAACTAAAATATTATATTTATCTAAAAATATTATATTAATGACCTACAGGTTCAACCACTCTCCTACTGGTTGAACAACATCCCACCACCTTGATCCCTTCGTCAGGTTCTTTGCCGGGGATAGCATGATAGCTATAGTTGTCCTTGTTTACATCTCTATTGGGCAGTTTTAGATATCTTCATTCTATTTGTTTAGACATGATTTTTTTAAAATAAGCTTACAAAAAATTTTAGACACATTTTTAAACTACCTTTTTTCTCTCTTATACAATTTAACAAAAGGAATATCTAAAAATACTATAATAATATTTTTAAACAATATTCAAAAAATAAACATCTAAACGAAGTGCTTATTTTCTATAGTCCCAATTGTTATAGGATTAGTGGATCATACTTTATGAGAAAATGTTAAATAGCCATGCTTGTGAAGCCAATTACAAGTTTCAACAGGGAGAGGCCAGTCCATCAAAACAGATGACCAAATGGAACTTTAAAATGGCAGTCGAGCCATAAATGACTTCAAATTGTTTGCAATATTTTTAGAGTCGGATTAAATCAACCGATTCAACCATATGGACGGAAAAATAGTAAAGAATTATAAAAAAAAATGAGTCAAAACTGGTGAATCAGTGAGAACTCGTTCAGCCAGTTTGAAACGGGTCTCGTTTTCTTTGACGTTTGCCTTTTTAACTCGTTAGGCAGTTAAACTTTCACGTGAATTACTGGGATTAAAATGCTTCCTCTCCATTAGTGCTCTCTTGTTTTAAACAATTTGGTCACATATTTAAAGTTGTAAAAAATTAAAAGAAAAAAAAAAGATAAATTTCCTAAAGGCAACATCTTGATCTTTTTTCAAATCACAAGAAATTTATCAATAGCGACGGACTCAGGATTTTGGAGAATAAAAAAGTAACAATTCGATTGAAAAATAAATTGCAAATAAAAAGTCTACAAAGTTAGATAAGTAAATGATAAAAATTTGGTGTCAAGCAAATTTCTTACTATGCATAGTTTGATATGGTTCATATGCCAGCATGAACTAATTCTTGTGCCATTAATCGATTAGAAATAATGCATATCATCGAAGAAGTGTTGGACCTACATTTGCTAAGCAACTACATGATTGGTGCAACGAAAATGGTATTGTTTTGAACTAAAACAGACTCAGGTATCAATGTTGGGGATCATCTTGAGGTGTTACATCAACAGTATAGAGGACTTTTAAGGACAATTTTTGTGTTGGATTACCAATGCTTTAAAAATCATTTTTAGGCATGTTATTTAGTCATAAGATTTTAAAAAATATTAAAACATTAGTTGAAGCTCTAATTAATTAGGTATTTTCTTGTGTTGAGTATTTCTTATTCACTAAATCTTACAAGCTGTAGGTAGAAGAATGTTTATTGTATTCAATTGAGAAGAGTAAAATATTATAAGTCTTGTACTAATTGTTTGAACCTTTAGATATTGCCTTTTTTTTTTTTTTTTTTGGAGTCAATTTAATGGAGGGAAACTCTAGGCTGGCTTTGAATTGAGGCAAAGCTACACTGCGAAAGTAAAGCGTAAGAAAGTGGGTTAAAGGAAAATGAAAATTACTTTCCTGCGAACGTTTGGTTAATAAGAGCAAAAAGTAAAGAAGAAATGGCCAGTTAGGTAGTCAATAAAATTAATATGTGTCTAAATAACCAAAATCTTGCAAAGTATACAGGACAGGAATTGCATATAAAGTGCAGGAAAATGCAAGAAAATTTTATAAATTTCCAGCCAATTAAACTCATGAAAATAAAAAAAATAAAAAAAGAAAACTTTGCAAACTGCTAGCACCAAATTTATTAGTATTTCCCACCATTTATCATTGTTACCACTAAATTATTAGTATTTCACACATTGGTTGGGAAAAGAGGTACTATTCACTTCAATTCAAGTCATAGAAATGTTTGTTCAACAAATGATGCGTTGATTAATTATTTCTTTTAAGATGTTTGTTGTGCATCAGTACTATGCTGGAAATGGGGTGGAAAATGATTTTTTTTTTTTTTTTTTTTTGGGTAGGAAAAAGTTTAGGAGGAAGGAGTACTCACCTCCTTCCATGATTAAGGCAACTCATCGGCACATTTTTAACGACTTACAGTAATTCTTACCAATCATGTACGAACAGCGCTTTATTAACTTTAGAATTCGAAGTTGAATGCTTTCAACACAAGAGGTTCAACCTTTGCTAACTGAGCTACTACATGTTGGTAAAATTAAAGAGATAACATTACAAAAAAAAAAAAAAAATGCTAGGGAAAAACTCCTCAAATCTTTAATTCTTGCTTTTTTATTCATTTTTTTCTGTCATATGTTCATTTGTTTATAACATCTCCAAAATTGCCTCATTTGAGCCAGCAAATTAATACTTTTTGGCAACAACTAAAACACGAATCTATACAACGCCGTGATTGCTTGCTTGTAGAGCTGAAGGCAGAGTATTGGTAGTGGAAAGGAGAGGAGCGTTGCTGTTTATTTTCGCAGCATTGGAAGGGAGTCCCACATTGACTTGTTAATCCGATATCCTATTTAAAGTAATTCTCCATCTTCATTTAACCTTGTGTGCTATATGAAAGCTAGTTAATATCTGAAACAGCTGGCGATAACTCTAGCCTCAGCTTACTGCAGAAGTCCTGAAAGAAAATGTTGCCAAATTCAGCTTTAGGTCTGCTATGGTTGTCCACCATTATATTTTCAAACAGATTGAGGCTGATCAACTTGAGGCAATCCCCTGTTTATCGTATGCCGAGACATCCATAGACTCAAACTTCTTAGCAAGATATTCAACAAAATTTGAATAACAAACTGTTTTTCCCAAGAAGGTTATCAAATTCTCCTGCCTCTGTTCCATACCTCTTAGGCGTTGAGTAAGATCTTCTGGTTGAACTTTTGCAGTAGATTGCTGCTGTTTGAAACGGAAGACATTCGCCTCAAGAACTGCCTTCTCACGTGATAGCTTATCAATTGCATATCCTCAAAAACTGCTTGTTCGTGTTGATCGTCGTACCTTAAGTGTTACTGTGGCTATGGATGGGCTATCTACAATGAATGTTATTAAGGAAATGCTTTTGATCTTTCATAAAATCTTCACTAGCAAACTCCTATCTTTCAGGATCTGCCTTCAAAAATCCCTATGAGTTAAATTCATTCATTTCAGGCAATAAACACAACAATATATTAGAAGACAAGATGTTAACAAAATGAGGTGAAAAACTCTAAATAGTATACACAACAGGTAGTCACAACAAGGATATGCATATAAAGACAAAGATAATTCACCGCAGATCAATCATTTAAGGAGAAGTTCAAGTTGAGAGAGTAGAAAAACCTCCCACACTAGAGACCCAGAAAGTGCAAGACCTCAAAAAGTCAACCACCATATGCACCATTCATAACATTTAGCTTTAGCAACATGACATCCTATGCTTCAGAACAGCTCTTTATACAGGCTTTGAATGATTAATGAACTATGTGAAGCATTGAATGCTTTGAAAAGTGTCTGAATCAGAAAAAATGCTTAGCATTTGTCTTAATTTCATGTCCCTTTCAGGGGTTCTCCACTTCTGTGAATATCACATGGAGGTAAGCTCTAGCCATTTCCATGATTTATAAAGCTAAACCCAATCAAGAAACCTGCCATCGATTCCCAATATGAGTATGCGCATTTACAGGGAGAGGAAAAACCAAAGAATTAAACTCAGAGGGCTTATACAAGGCAAACAGAGCAAAAGATATTCCCGTTTGAATTAGAGTTGTCATTCTATGGTACAAAGAATGTACAGGTTCAAATGGCTGAGGAGTCGTCCTACCAACATAGGCAGCTCAGTGGATATCAAAACCGACAATTCAAGTTCACCGTTCGCCAAACAAAATGCAAAATGTCCAGCACATATCGTCTCACTTTAAAGCATAATTTCTTGAAACATTCCCAATAATATTTTTAGAATCTTATTTTGATCCTTTCTGTTAAAAATGAAGAAACTTGATTAACAAAATTGAAAAATGCACCACAATGGGCTATAGCTTCAAATCTGATAACTTTCCCAGTTAGCCAAATCTTGCCCAGCTGACCTAATTGGTTATTCAGGGGAGAGAAAGAACAACATATCTTCTGACAAATGTGAGACATGCAAATCACATGCTTCTTTATCAAAAGTAAAATGTTCAAGCACAAGTTGAAGAGGATGATTGTCGATTTTGAGTTTTCCCAGTGAATAACCATGTCCAGCTAAAAGTGATTCTTTTCAGCTAGACAACTGATCAGATATGAGGCAAGAAACAGCCATGTATCCTTTGTAAATATTAAGCATCATATTGGTTTCCTTCTATATCTTTAGGACAACAATCAGCTTCAAAAATGTGTTACCTTTAGCAATTACATCAGTACCATCAAAATCAAACTAATTATATCGTCCTTAAAATTTGTCATTTACAAGCAACAGAAAGTCACCAACTAAAGTTTGCAATGCCATTACTAGGGGTGAGAATCGGTCGGTAAATCGGTAAATCGGTCACTTGAAATCGGTAAAATCGGTATTTTTACTTGAAATATTCCGACCGATTTCGATTTCGATTTCAACCTTACCGATCCGATACCGATTACCGAATTCAATTCGGTAAATCGGTATCTAAATTTGGTAACCGAAAAAAAAGGCCATTGTTTGGATTGGATTCAACCGATACCGAATTTAGTTCACTGCTACCGAACATCTGCTAATATGTTTGACAATTGGAGCATGGTCAAAGCTAATTTTAAGAAGTGGGCTCAGATACTAATCAGCTGAAGAGGAGCCCAATTTAAAAATGCAAATATGAATCCATAATCCAAACAACTTGTACAACACAATATCAAAACAAAGACAAGAAAGGCTTGGGCCGTTCCACATTCAATTCAACTTTCACAAAAATTTCACCAAAAAGCTAAAAGAATAATTAAAAAAAACTCAAATGCAATTTAACTGCACAAATATCAGTCCCTATCAATAACAGTCCGCCAGTCCCTATTTCAATCCAAAAAATGAAAAAAAGATCCATAATCAGAAGAAATGGCTTTCAAATTTCAATATCCCCAACATTTTTCAACAAAAAATAAAAAAAAAAGTCCATAATCAAAAGGCATAGCACATTCAATAATCACATCCAAAATGCATAGCCATCAAATAAGCTACTGCTTTCAAATTTCAATATTCCCAAATCAAAAGGCATGGCATATTGAATAATCATATCCAAAAAATGAAAAAAAAAAAGGTTCCATAATCAGAAGGCATAGCTTTCAAATTACTCCTGCTTTCAAAATTCAATAAAATTGAAAAAAAAAATCCATAATCAAAAGGTATAGTACATTCAATAATCACATCCAAAATGCATAGCCATCAAATAAATAGAAGGCATAGCATATGCGTATAGCCATTGTATGTCTACTCCAGTACAATAATTAGTTAAACATCCCATAGCCATTAGTATGCATAGCACAAGTTCTCCCACACATAGCAATAACAGTCCCTTCCTCCACCTCAATATTTTGATCAAACAGTCTAATAAGTTACACTCCTACACAACACAAAATAGCAATGGCAATGGAATACTCAATATATTAAAATTTAAATATCAACTACAGTTGTCTCAGTTCCACTCTTGATCAAACCTGCAATAAGAGAGAGAAAAAAATATTTTAGACCATATTGTAGTAATAATAATAACGACACTTCACACAAACAAGAATATATACACAAGGATGGTAATATTTAAATTAAATTAGAAAGGCAAAAAGCTTTGCGAAGTTAACAATTTGCATTTGGCATTACATGGTACAAGTTGATGAGTAGAATAGGAAAACATTATTGAAGTAAACGATCTACATTTGGAATTCCATGACAAGTTGGACAGATTACCAAAGATTAGTAATTCATTACCTAAAACCAAAAGGTAAATTTTTAAGCAACAGAACCAAAATATAAAAATACTAAAGCACAATTTGGTAGAAAACGTATTCATGCAACTAAATCTTTTCACATGGGATAAGAGGGAAATCAATTGAGTTGTCCTTAACAGAGCACTGCAAGACTTAATAATATCTGTTTGACCAAAGGCAAAAATAATGTTTGTTTGACCAAAGACAATTAGATAGCTGACCGTAAACCACTGGCAAGAAAATCACAAGCTACAATAATAACATTCCATACAAATTAGACCTTAAGAAAGCAAGCAATAGTAGTGAAATTCATAGATCAGTTCCAGATTAGATTCCATGTCTCGAATCCATGTGTTTATCATAAGTTGGGATGACATTTTATTCTTCATCTTTGTTACATTTATTCATCATACAAACATTGTACCCAGTATGCTAGGCACATTTCAAGCGCATTACAATTCCAATATACATCCTTGATATGACTAATTCTTTTGCCCTTATTTATATGGCTAAAAGGTATTCAATAATTGTAAGTGCCAAAGGTATTTTACTGCAAGAAATTATTTCCAGCAAGCACTAAATTGAATTTTTTACACTTTCAACAACAAAAACACATAGTAATCACTCGAAATGTGCATATGCCCGTGAAGGTAAAGATTCAAAAGTTAGCACAACCAACCTATACCATAGTTTATAAGGAAAAACTTAAGAGGCAGCACTTCTACTCGGAATGAAAATGCTGGAATAATCTGGCGCACATGATACACAAAGGGATGGATCGTAAGCCGAGACATACCACAAGTTGATTTCTTGTTAATGTGGTGGTTAGCAACAATTGACATGTAAAAGGAAGGGATCTAATTTTCAGAATGTGCAGAATCTACCCAAGTAAAATACAAGCCAAATCGGAAACCAAAATCAAACAAATCTAAAATTTCAGACAGTGTATAGTTCATATTAGATCTACAAGTACAACTATAAAAAAAATAAACAAAAAAGTAATAAAAAAACTACAAACTTTGCTTCAGAGTGATGGAGGATGAGGTGTGTGGGGGCTATGGAAAAGCCGAATGATGGTGGATAGTGAGGCTGTGGGAGGCAGAGCAGTAGAGAGGAGAGGAGAAATCAATCGGCATTTGTTTTAGGTGAATAAGGGATTTGAGTTTCAGATTCGATGGCAATACAAAGGAGATTTAAAGTCATGTCCCTAAATGACGTCATTTTTAGTCTTTTAAATTTAATATATATATATATATATATATATATAAATTTGTATTCGGTGGTAAATCGAAATTGGTAACAGAATACCGAATTCGAATTACCGAATTGAATTCAGTATATTCGGTATTACCGAATTTGAATTTTATTTTTGAATACCGACCGAATTCGATTTCAATTTTTTCGAATTTTCCGAATTACCGACCGAATTACCGAATTCGATTTACCGAATTCGATTTACCGAATTCAATTCGAATTCGGTCGGTAATTCGATATTTACCGAATTTGCTCACCCCTAACCACTACGGTATGCTGCAGTCTAATATCCTCACTGTTTTACTCAGCCAACCCGTCAAGGACTAGATGTAAATTTTTTATTACTGAGATCTATGATGCTAATCTTTAAGCACCACTAAAACTATTTAAAATCAGAAGTTAAATCGAAAAAAATTATAAATTATGAAATACTCATTTTACTTATTTCTTAGAATATTATTGGTACTAATGGCCCACTAGTAATGGGTTGTACTGCGAGTGGAGTTTATCTGTGTAGTACAGCGATAAGAAAAAAAAGGGGGTCCACTGAACATTTTTTTTTTTGAAATCGGCCGAAGCCTACAAGGGATAACTGGGGAAGGGGGTCCACTGAACATTTTTGTCATCCAATTGCTGATTAGTACACTCAGCAATCTGAAAAAAGAAAAAAAGAAAAAAAAAAAGAAAAAATTGGGGAGGGAAATGAAAAAGTCGTGCGTCGTCCAACCCATTACTAGTGGGCCATTAGTACCAATAATATTCTAAGAAATAAGTAAACTGAGTATTTCATATTTTATAATTTTTTTCGATTTAACTTCTGATTTTAAATAGTTTTAGTGGTGCTTAAAGATTAGCATCATAGATCTCAGTAATAAAAAATTTACATCTAGTCCTTGACGGGTTGGCTGAGTAAAACAGTGAGGATATTAGACTGCAGCATACCGTAGTGGCATTGTAAACTTTAGTTGGTGACTTTCTGTTGCTTGTAAATGACAAATTTTAACTTCTGTTGCTTACAACACAAGGACATCATCACAAATAAACTACCAAGATTGGAGAATTTCATTGACCTTCCCTTGCTTTCCAGATCTGAAACAGTCCACTACTACACAAAAAATTATTTTTTGCATCACCTGAACATGTCACGCATGCATCTTATACAAAATCTCGTGGAGAATCACCAACACAACAGCATCTAAGTATCAATAATAGCAATTACTCGATACATTTCCCAAACAATCAACTCGGCCAAACAAAAAGCCGTCTTATTGCGTGCTACAGAAATCTGCGACATGAATCCTCTTATTCCATTCCTTTCCCGGTACTTCCTTTCGTGAACCCTACATTATTTTCTTTCCCTTAAAAATTTGCACCAATCCATATACAAGCATGCATCACCACATAAACAATCCAACATATAAAAGCATAATTGTCTAGCAAATCCTTAACATTCGATACCACAAAAAAGCTCCCTTTTTCACTTCAAACCATCAACCAAGACAAAAAAAAAGGGACAACACACAAACAGAGACACACACTGAAAAGAAAAGGTGCCAAATAGAAAATCAAGAATCGATCTTTATTCACCAAATAGATAATCAAGAATCGATCTTTATTACTCCACTAAACAAACCAAACCCACAAAAATTAAACAAAAACAAACCCAATTAAAATCTAACATCAAAATAGAAATGTGATCAATCAATTGATCAATGAATCAAGAAAACATACATAGGTGTTTAGCTGGCGGATGAAGCTGGAGAAATTATTGTGCTTGAAGCAAGTAGGGAGGAGAACTCGAGCAAATTCAGGTGACTTCCAGACAATAAAGCTCTCGATGTCGTCTGCAGTTGATTCATCCATCATGTCTTATGTTTTTAGCAAGAATGGTGCCAGCCCATTTCCTCCTCCGCCGCCAACGAGGTCATCAGGGCTGCCGGAGCTTCCTCTATTGATTAATTGCTGAAATTGGATGGATTTTTGGGAGTATTGATCGAAGAAGGGTCTGGAAAAAGGGGTTTGAAATGGGGAGGCGTGGGTAGTGCATCATACCGCGCCTTCATAGCTGGCTTTACTCTTAAAAGGCGTGTTAGATAGTCTGAATAAAGTTTCGCGACTTCTGACTTTCCACTGGCTCGCGGTATTCCGTTCCAAGCGCGCTTCTACAATGGTTTTCTTTTAGGCGTTGTTCTTGAAACGCTGTCCCAATTGAAAGTCAAATTATTCCCTTTTTTCCTTGTTGGCTTCACAAAGGCGTGGTTAATCAGCTTTGCAAAGACGTGATTCAAGTTAAAAGATGCTTTCTGGCTTAAATTTCCTTACTCTTTTGGAAACAAACTTTTAGATATTGCCTTTTGTTTTTGTAATCAATTTAATGGTCGGTCAGTGGCAGTTCATAAAATTAATGTGTCTAAATAACCAAAATCTTGCAGAATATACGGGACACAAAATGCAAGAAGATGCAGGTAAATGTAAGAAAATTTTATAAATTTCCGACCAACCAAACTCAAGAAAAAAAAAAGAAGAAAAGAAAAGAAAAGAAAAGAAAAGTAAAGGAGAACTACTTTACAACCAGATACCGCTCAATTTATTAGTATATCCCACCATTTATGTCATGGACTTACTCTGGTCGCGGGTCGTGACACTATCATGGGTACCAGTATTTCCCACATTGATTGGGAAATAAAGTAGTATTCACTTCAATTCAAGTCATAGAAATGTTTGTTCTACAAATGATGCATTGATTTAATCATTCTTCTACAATGTTAGCTGTTGGATTAGTATTGTACTGGAAATGGGGTGGAAAGAGAAAAAAAATTTTCTTTTGGGTAAAAAAAGTTTAGGGTTGGCCACCAGCACATTTTTAGTAGCTTACAGCGATTTATATGCGCTTTAGCTAACTTTAAAATTTGAAGCCAAGTGGTCATGACACAACTGGCCGAATCTTTGCCTATTGAATAGAGATGGCAGATGAGCAGGATCTAAACGGTACTTAATTGGGACTGTGAAATATCGGCCACACCCAAACAATTACATATTTGTCATGGATCAATCTGGGTGGGACTTAAATGGGCTAATCCTATTTTGAAACCGCCCAAATAACCAACAAATCTAATTTTATTATTTTTCTAAACTACTTTTTTTCATTAATCAATTTATGTTTTCTTATATTATTTAGTTTTTTTTAGTTAACCTTAATATTTCTTTGTTATATCATTTATTTTTTTTAGTTTATTAATCTCAATAAATTTCTATCTTTTTTTTATTTTTATATATATATATTTAGATCTCATTTATTAATGCTTTTTAATCTTTCAACTATAAACTATAATTTTCCAATGATTATATATAAAGAGGATAGATTCGAAGATGTGCAGAGATTTATTTTATCTACCCCTAAAACAATTAATTTGATATAATTTTATTAAAACTTCTGATACTAAAATCCATTACTGAAGTAACTGAAACAAATTAAGGATTAAAATAAATCAACATCTCACTCGTTCCTGGACATTCTAAGCTTAGATGAAACCTAGAATATGAAGACTAGTTTCTTCGACAATAAGGTTGAACTCAAATTAAGGCACTCAACCTATGAAATCTACATGAATTTTTTTTAGTACAAAGATTCAGTTTAACTACACAGAATTGATGTCAAGAGGTAAAATTTAACATAATATTCATATGGGAAATAGATGAATTGAATAGGCTATAATAAAGAAGCTAAGAATGGAGAAATAAAATTACAACATGCCGATCATTATCAAGGACGCCAAGGACCACAATATTCCACTGTCATTGAAAAAAAATGTTAAAAGCCAGTAAAACGAAGAAAGGATGACAGATGTTTTGTTAATGCAGCTTAAAATGAAGGATTCTTTCAAGAGAGTATGGAATGATGTGGATCTAATCAAATACAAATTCTTCTAAAGTTTTTTTATATTTGGGTATGAGAGTCTCAATCAATTCCCAACCATACCCATATTTAAATGGGTATTAATGGATTTAATTTCAAATAAGCCCAATCCCATATTATTGATACCCATCCCGCCCAAATTAAATACGGACATAGGATTCCAATAGGATCTTGGGACACATTGTCATCAATTGAATCACTGACATGTTGTTAATGAGAAAGAGATTGCATTACAAAAAATAATGCTATGGAAAAACTCCTCAAATATTTAATTCTCTTTTTTATGCATTTTTCCTGTATATTGTTCATTTGTTTATAACATCTCCAAAATTGCCTCACTTAAGCCATCAAATTAGATAGTTTTTGGGTAAAAAAAAAATAGAAATAAAAGATGAATCTATAGCTTTTGGTATGAAGAACGCACGAAGCACATAGGGAGGGAGATGGAGGTTGGCAGGGGAAGGAAGAAAAGTGTTAACCGTAATTTTAGTAGAAAAGTCCCACTGTCGACCTATTAATCAGCAAGATAGGCTCAATGAGGAGTATAAAATGTGTAGGGGAAGTATGGGCCAACATACTTACCTGGACGGGGTCGATGGGTGATCAAGGAAGGCCCATGGCCTAGGTCTGGTGACCTCTAGTGCACTTGGGAGGGATGCCAGCCTAAGGTATGCCCATGTGGCAGAGCTTGCATCATAATTTGTGGTAGAGTATAAGACTAATTAAGGAGATATGTTTTATTTTGTATAATTGTGTAGGTGGAGTACAGATTATAATTTGATTTGAAGTTATAGTCTGCGATGATTCTATTTTTCTACCTAATATAGTGTTATTGGAGAATAATCTTAATTGAAAATTAAATCCTTAAATAAATATTTTCCATTAAATTTTTATAAAGTTTAGACTAAAATTTTTGAATGAATTTGATGAGGATTATATGCGATCAACTGTGGAAATATGTTCTTTTTAATTATTCTGAAGAAGTTTACCCCTAACATCCCATGTTCTATAATAGAAAATAGACAAGATCTCAATTTCATTATGGTCCAGATCCTTTGTCCAATATCTCAATTTCATTGTAATCCAGATTTTATGTCTAATTTTTTTAGTATCCTAATTATGTTTAATATGAAACTACGTCGTATACTACATGAAACTACGTGGTATTATTTAGTGATACGAATAGTTTTGTATTAGACACAGCTGCACACCAAAAAAATTAAAGAGAGTGATTTGAACCGCATTTATTCTGCAGTATCGAAATGAACTGTTGTAAGTCTAATAGGCTATTGACTCTAGTTTTCTCAAGTGGAGCTACAAATGATGTGGCAAGTGACAATCTCTCTTAGACACTGAGAGAGATTTTCCACAGTAGGATCAATTCTGAACAGTATGAATGGAGAGAGGAATTTGAACAGTATTTATTCTGAGTATCGAAAACTAATTTGTTGCAGTCCAATAGGCTATTGACTCCACTTTTCTCAAGTGGAGCTACAAATGATATGGCAAGTGAGAGTCTTTCTTAGGCACTAAGAGAGATTTTTTCCACACGTATGAATGGAGAGAGGATTTAAACTGCATTTATTTTGCGTATTCAAATGAATTGTTGTAATTCAATAGGCTATTGACTCTACTCTTCTCAAGTGGAGCTACAAATCCAGTAGGCTATTGACTTCATTTTTCTCAAGTGGAGCTACAAATGATGTTTCAAGTGATAGTCTTCCTTAGGCACTAAGAGAAATTTTTGCGATATCAAAACGAATTGCTGTAATTCAATTGGCTATTGACTCCACTTTTCTCAAGTGAGCTACAAATCCAGTAGGCTATTGACTCCACTTTTCTCGAGTGGAGCTGCAAATGATGTAGCAAGTGATGGTCTTTCTTAGGCACTAAGAGAGATTTTTCACTGCAGGACCAATTCCGCACGTATGAATGCTATGGATTCTTCATTCCTTTTAACTAGTTATTGTTTGTCTTCTGACTTGACTATCTTGTTATATTAATATTCCAAGGAAGTGCCCAAGTTTTCCTGTGATTGCAGTCTCCTTGATGCGATCATTTTTTCTGTGTATAAAAGTATATAAATTCGTAAGTATAAGACTTCTTTGTGTACAACTTTGATCTCCTCTAACTCTATTTCTCAACTGGAATTCATGTGATTTATATTATAAGCAATAATCAGGGCTAATTGATTAGTTTATTGCTCAAAAAAAAAAAAAATTTCGGCAAATTTTTTTTTTAAAATTTGGACAACATCGCCGCGTCGCTGCGGTACTGTTCATTTACTGTTCACATTTTTTTTTTTTGGTTTTTTGTTTTTATTGGTAGAAGAGGTTAGGGTTTTTGGTTAAGGTTTTTTAGGGTTATTGTTTAGGTAGGTTTATAGGTTTTAAGTAAAAGTAATTGAGGTAGTTTAAATTGCATATATTCTATACAAAGATTGTGTTTGGATTGGAGAACTTTAGATTTAGAAATAATAAAGCTGTAGGCACCAAATTTTGATATACCATTTAATTTTCTAATTTCTTGGGGGGCATTTTCTATTTTTCGAATGCGAAATCTGATTTTTAGGGAAAGTGTGTAAAAGTCTTCTAGCAAAATTGTAATTTTAGCATGTAAACACTTTTTTCGCTAATTTCTTATTTTTAAATTCATGTTTTATACCCTTGTACAAATTTCTAAATTTTGTAATTTTTCTGGATGAATCACTATTTTTCTGTGTATTACGTCAATTCAAGGGCAAAATAATCATTTCAATTTGTGAATATCTTTTTCGGTTAATTTTGAATCCCAAATTCATATTTCATAATTTTAAGCATATTTTAAATTTGTGATAATTTTTCAGGTTCAAAAACTATTTTTTCTATGATACATACATACCTAGGGCAAAATCGTTATTTTGGCACGTAAATGTCCTTTTATGTCTATTTTGGTTTCTAAATTCATATTTTTGTGTTTTTAAGCAAATTGTTGAGGTCAATTGCATTTATCTTTTCATTCCATTGACCAGCTAATGAAAATTATCACAAATTTCTAGCACGTAAAAGCCATTTTTGTGTTCAAAATAGTTTTTGAACTCAAAAAATTATCACAAATATAGAATATACTTAAAAGTATGAAGCATGAATTTGGGATTCAAATATAGCTAAAAAAAAGGCATTCAAAAATTAAAATGACTATTTTGTCATTGAATTGACGTAATACACAGAAAAATAGTGGTTTATTTAGAAAAATTACAAAATTTAGAAATTTGTACAAGGGTACAAAATATAAATTTAAAAATAAAAAATTGGCGAAAAAAGTGTTTAGCGTTGAAATTACAATTTTCCCAAAAGACTTTTGCACACTTTCCCTAAAAACCAAATCTCTCATTCGAAAAATAAAAAATGACCCACAAGATATTAGAAAATTAAGTGATATAAATTTGCCTGCCGCGTCATGCAATGTGACTGTCAGAGCCACATGTGCAAAAAATTTTTTTTTGAGTAATAAACCAATCAATTAGCCAATAATCAATGGCCAAGTGAACGCCCTTAAGGCCTTCCCCTGCTGAGGTCGCAGTTCAAACCCCGTCCTTGGCAGTTATGGAAAAAAAAAGTTAAGGAGAGGGGTATGTAGACGAGGAGCCACATCCCTAATTTTGTGTAACAAAAAATTTGGTACCACAGCCCAACACATTATCAGAAGGCTCACTCTATCGTGTGAGGTAAAATACATTGTAATACAAATTTGATGAGAAAAAACTTTACAGGCAATGATGTTTTTTCATTATTGTTTATCTATAGCTTTATAGTTTTATTCAAGTACATGGTCGACCCTCTAGACCTGTTACGAGGGTTCCCCTCGAATTTCGGCATTTACCTCCTCCAATTTCATCCTACTTGTAGTTTCCCTTATTTTGTAACTTGTTAATATATCTTACTTAAAAAAAATAGAATTTGAACATTTTTTTTCATTTAAAAAGATAACTAAATTAAAAAAATTGTAATATATTTGACAAAAAAAATAATGTATAAAGGTAAGAAGAGAGAGACAAGAATGTTTGAAAATCTAAAATTATATAATGTGTGCATGCGTGTGCACACACACAAAAATTTCTACTCATGCACACATAATGTGTGTGTACGTATTAGGGAAGAAGGGAAAAAAATTGACGCATAAAAAACAAAGAAAGGTTTATTCCAAATCAGAAAAAAGAGGGTAATCAAACCATATTCTAAAAATGATTAAGTTAACCAACCCACATATACAAAAGTGGTTCCGATTTCGAGTATCGATTTCTATAAACCATGGTTTTGATCCACATGTATGTTCTTAAGTTTTATATCCATAATTATTATAAAGGAATCTATGCACACACGTGTGTATGTATTAGGGAAGAGCCAAATAAAAAAAATAAAAAAATAAAAGGTCTGTTCAGATCGAAATATAAGGATAATCAAACTGAATTCTAAAAATAGTTAGATTAACCAACCCTCATTTTTAATAGTTTCAATTCCGAATATTAATTTTTATAAACTATAGTTGACTAAAGCCAGTCTACGTGTATGTTCTTAAGTTTATATCCACAAGTATTATTAAGAAGTTGAGGAGTATTAAGTCATTTTCATACTTAGGTCCAAGATAACTCAAAGATCTAAATATCATATTTATTTTTATTTCTATCCTCTAATTATCATATATTTCGTATTACTAACTGAGGAATTAATTTTGTCTACATTAGTGTTGCGTATCGAGACAACGTAATTACTTAATTTATCACTTGTATTGCAAAGAATCTTAACCAGACAATGCATAAAACTATTAATTAAATGAGGGTCAAATACAATTAGCAAATTGTGCAAACTAGTATGCCGGTTTCCATTACAATATTGAGTGTATGGATCAGTTAATTGGTCCACACCTACTCTTTTATATAAGTGCATATAAATGTAAAATTTTGTGACATGAAAAGAAATAAATATCACATTAAGAATATAAAAGAAAAGCATTTATTAATTGATTGCATAAATAACTGAAAATATAATGTTTGATGACTTACTATTAAATTCCACTGTTACTTTAATTGATATATAAGTATAACAAACGGAGTAGAAAATTATGGATCGATTGATAATGAGGGAGAATAAGGGAGTAAAGAAAAGGAATAAAATTGTTTGCCAATAAGAAGATCAATAAATAAGAATTAGATGATCTGAGAAACACAGAACTTGTCCTAGTAAGCATCCGAATAACTTACCAAAAGTGTCGTAATTAGCGCTATATATATGTGTGTGTACATATGTATGTATGTATGTATATATATTTTTATATGTATGTATATATATGTATGTATGTGTGTGTATATATATGTAGATATATGTATGTATGTGTGTATAGTATATATCTATATATGTATATATATGTGTGTGTGTATATATGTATATATATATGTATATATATGTGTGTGTATATATATGTATATATATATGTATATATATGTGTATATATATGTGTATCTATACACATATATATGTGTGTGTGTGTATATGTGTATATATATATGTATATATATCTACATACTCACATACATTCACACACACACACACACACACATATCGCATTTGCTGAAAAAAATTAACCAGACCATTTATTTTGCTAAAAAAAATTACAAATTTGTATTCACTTGCAAGCTCTTCGTTATATATCATAGCAAAAACAAATTATTGGTGTCTTTTTTTATACTTTTTTCCATTTTGAATACAAATAATAAAAATAGTTTGTAACGAAATTTTTTACAATTTCGGAGTCATGATTTTGATTTTTTATATAAGAGTGCAACAACAATGTTGACTTGAAATAGTAACCTTATTTTGTTTCTACATAACAATTTAACAAGTATTAGGGCAAATTTGTCCTTATAAAGGTGAATTGTACATGAGAGGGTAATTTGTTACTGAATAAGGGGCCAATTTGTGTATTTTTTAAACAAAAGAGGTAATTTGCTACTTATCCAATAATTCAAGGGGGTATTTTGAGATTAAGCCTAAAATTTTTGACTAAGTGCATGCAATCAAGCATATCTTTCGATAGAAAATAAGGCAATTTTACACACGCATATAGGCGTGTGTGTCTATACACGCGCACGCACACATACATACATGCATATATATAGATATATACAACAGCCTAACTTAGACAACACTGCTAATACTTACCAACATGGACAAGAAGGCGGCTTTCATCACACTTTTAGTGCTTTTCTTACTCTCATTTCAACATATCTTATTGGCAACATCAAGAACAATTTTGCAGGAATTAAGTGAGTTATATTTGTACGTTTTTCGGTTTGTTGCTCGACATATTATCAATTTATGCATAATTTCTTTGCGAAATAAAAATTTGTTCGCTATTTGTTGCTTCCATAATTCTTTTCTTTAGCCAAAAAAAATAAAAAAAAAAGAAGAAGAAGAAATGTTTCCAGTCTTCATTTGAAGTCATGATCATTTTTTCTTCATTTGAAGAAGAAGAGAAATGATTCCCTTCCGTACTTCTGAAGTTTTGATTGCTGCAGATGACTATCGCGGTATAACACCGGGAAAACACGATCCAAGACACCCAGGCGGAGAACGTCGTAAATAACAGCGGAGAACGGGAGCCCCCAATAGTTCGGGAAATCTTCTTTAAGTTCCATTACATTCTGAAGAAAATAATAGGAAGATTACCCAGTTGTAGGAAAAATGTACACCCTCATGTTCAATTTTCTGTGGGTTTATTTACGTTTACATTTAATAAGATTACTCAATTGTACGAAATTGTATACCCTCATGTACACAATTTTCTATGCGTGTATTAATATTGTTTATAAGACAAGTAAATACGTAATTTTGTTATGATTTCTTCGACGAACAAGCGAAAAAGTCGTAGAATTTTTTATTAAAAGTAAACGCTCATGCACATACCCATGACAACGGAATAAGTACTACTATTATAACTTTCTTTTTCTTTTTTCCAACGACCGCCGATAAGGCATGTTTTTGGAGAATGTTATGGTGGCTCTCTGCTACCAAAATTATAAATAAATGAAACTTTTCAATTATTTAAAAATATTACAGCATGAATGCATGCATGCATGCATACATACATATATATATGTGTGTGTGTGCACGAATAGGACGGGTGTGTGACTGGGGCACGGACACGGTTGGGCACGCGACACGGCACCAGGCGTGATAGGTCGTGTGGTGTGTGGCATGACAGGTCACGTGGGGTGTGTGTGTATAGGGTAAAATACACCATACCCCCTTATAGTTTTCAAATAAACCACATAACCCTCTTATAGTTCAAAAGGATATATATCATCTCCTTGTGGTTTGGGTTAAAATATCAAACTAACGAAAATTTCCTTCCATAACAGACCGTGGGTAAAATATCCAAATTACCCTAATAATTAACTGTTTCATCTCTGTGCCTGCATGTATATTTTTTCTAAAAATTTACACTTTACCCCCCTATGGTTTTCAAAATGAACCACATAACCCCGTTATAGTTCTTAAAGCTATATATCACCCCGTGGTAATTTTTAGTACTTGTACGGGGTAATTTGGATATTTTATCCATGGACCATTACGGAAGGGAATTTCCGTTAGTTTGACACTTTAACCAAAGACACAGGGGGGTGCTGTATAGCTTTTGAAACCATAAGGGGGTCATGTAATTTATCCGAAAATCACAAGAGATAAAATGTAATTAACCCATCTATATATATGTATATATTGTATTGTATTGTACTTCTTATGCTATCCATGTTTGATGCTTGATAATTGCTGACGCTAGCTGGGATTGCCAATTACCTTTTCTAATTGCACGAACCAATATAGAAATTAAATCAACAGATAAAGAAACTAACACAAATATTATTGACACTTAGACATTGTGTGTAAATGTATGCTATTCAACACAAACCTGTCTCATTTCAAAATTTTCTCATATTTTAATGCCAACGAAACAAAATCCAAATAAAGAGATCTTAACATTGAGTTGTCTCTTATAATTATCTATAACAATTTTTGAGAAACTCATACCTCTCAAAAGGGGGCCTTAAAATTTTTTTAGGTTGGACATTTTTAACATTTCAACCAACAGACATCCTATGCCCTGCTCTTTAAATCAGTCAAGCCCATACAGTCTGGAGATGGTCGTGACTTTCAATTATTCAGCAATATATAAAAAGCTAATACTGACTTGCAAAGTAAAACTTTTTAATTATTGTCTTTTAATTATATTTAAAAATACGCAAAATAATATTCAAATAGATTATCTTTAACAAAGACGTCCAAACAAAAATACGTAAAAATTTCTCTCTCATGATAAGATGTATTCACACATACAAAATAAAAGACCAACCAGCATATTCTCTTGTGGATCAATATATGTTTTGATAATTATGTAAACATAAAGAAGTGTAGAACTATTTATTTATCTATTTTCTTCTTATAAGTTATTGATGCCATATTTTAGACACCAACTAATTATCAAACTTTCTGATTATTTTTCTAGTTAATAGGCAAATTGACAAAGTCACAACTGTTTAATCCACCTTATGTCTATTTTTTATTTGTTTCACCAAAAAACTGTTCATTATGCATAGATTTTGATTCTTTGTTTAATAATAAAATGAATCTCACAAAATGAATGTCCTTACTCTGCAATCGTTCTTTTTACCTTTTCTATTATGATAACCAGAATCAGAAAGAATAGTCGAAACAAACGTGACCTGTGTAGGTTGTGGAAAATAAGTGAGTCATGTTTGAGATATTCATGTAGACAGAACTACTGGACTCCGGAGTCCACTCCACCAGTCATTCCCCAAATCATTTGGATGTGTAGTGGGAATGGAAATGTACCATTTTTTTTTTCTCCGTTGTCTTTGACTGCATCAATAGGAAAAAAAGATGACAAGACTTCCATTATTCGATGAATAAACGAAAGATATGTCAAAAAGTAAAACTTATGAAGACTTGAAGTCGGGGCAATATCAAAATGGAAAACCTGTGGAGTCTTCAAGTCTTGTCTTCATTTTGCGATGATTAAACGAGAAAAGGAAAACCTGATTCGGCTACATAAAGCATGTTTGATCCATAGCTCATAAACCTGGCCAGGCTTACCATTCAACCGTTCAACCGTGTACCAGTTACAAGTCGGGTTGGGTTTCTCGTAAAATCTGATAAGCATCAAACCTGAACGGACCCTTTTGACTAGCCTGTTGGATCGACCAAACTGGAACCCAACCAGATTGGGTGAGACCTAGTGAATTTTTTTATTTTTAGCTAAAATGCATAAATTTTGCAATATTGAAATTTTGAAAAAAATAAAAGAAAAATATAAGATAGATTTCTGAACTGAACAGGGGATTGTTCAAAAGACAAGAACCTAAACTCTGCATGCTTCAGATGCCCCACGACATTCTCAGTCTCTCCCCCCTTTCCTTCTACTTTTATTTATTTTTTATTTTTATTTTTATGTTTTTGTTTGTAAAGGCCACATCTTGATCTTTTCTCAAATCAAAGGAAATTTATCAATAAAGAGGGACTTCGGATTTTGGAAAATAAAAAAATATATAGATTGAAAAATAAATTGCAAACAAAAAGTCTACAAACTTAGATACGTAAATGATAAAAATTTGGTGTGAAGCAAATTTCCTAAGATGCATAATTTGATATGGTTGATATGCCAGCATGAACTAATTTTTGTGCCATCGATCAATTAGAAATAATGCATATCATCGAGGAAGTGTTGGACCTACGTTTGCTAAGCAACTATATGATTGGTGCAATGAAAATGGTAATGTTTTGAACTAAAACAGACTCGGGTATCAATGCTGGGATCATCTTGGGGTGTTACATCAACAGTATAGAGGACTTTTAAGGACAATTTTTGTGTTGTATTAACAATGCTTTAAAAATCATTTTCCAGGCATGTTATTTAGTCATAAGAGTTAAAAAAAATATTAAAACATTAGTTGAAGCTCTAATTAATTAGTTATTTTCTTGCGTTAAGTATTTCTTATTCACTAAATCTTACAAGCTGTACGTAGAAAAAATGTTTATTGTATTCAATGGGGAAGAGTAATCAAAAATTGATCTTTATTACTCCACTAAACAAACAAAACACACAAAAATTAAACAAAAATAAACCCAATTAAAATCTAACATCAAAATAAAAATGTGATCAATCAATTGATCAATGAATCAAGAAAACATACATAGGTTTTCAGCTGACGAATGAAACTGGAGAAGTTATTGTGCCTGACACAAGTTGGGAGGAGAACTCGAGCTAATTCAGGCTTTCTCGTCGAGCTCCAAGAAACGATGTCGTCTGTAGTTGAACCATCCACCATGTCATATATTTTTAGGAAGAATGGTGCTAGCCCATCTCCTCCTTTGCCGCGAACGAGGTCGTCAGGGCTGCCGGAGCTTCCTCTATTGATTAATTGCTGAAATTGTTTGGATTTTTGGGAGTACTGACCGATAAGAGTTTGGAAAGACGGGTTTGAAATGGATAGGCGTGAGTTTTGTATAGTGTATCGTAACACGCCTTTATAGCTGGCTTTACTCATAAAAGGCGTGTTAAATAGTCTGCATAAAATTTCGCGACGTTTGACTTTCTCAGTGACATGTTGTTTATTAGCGCGCTTTTACAATGGTTTTCTTTTAGGCGTTGTTTTGAGCGCTGTCCCAATTGAAAGTCAAATTATTACTTCATTTGCTCCACAAAGGCGTCTTTGATCTTTTTTGTAAAGGTATGATTCAGGCTAAGAACCCTTTTAGACTTGAATTTCCTGGTTCTTTTGGAAATGAATGTGTTTGTTTGGCCGTGTTTTTTAAAAATATTTTTTTGAAAATTTCAAACACGTTTTCTAATTAATTTTTTTATCTCACAAACACATTTATTCATAAGAATCTTTAAAGCTGTTATAGTAATATTTCTTAAAAAACAGCCAAAAAAACAACCATCCAAACAAAGCCAAACTTTTAGATATTGCCTTTTCTTTTCGGAGTCCAGTTAATGGTAATGGAGAGGAAGTGAGAAACTGTTGGCTGGCTTTGAATTGAGGCAAAGCTACATGGGAAAGTAAAGCGTAAGAAAGTGAGTTAAAGGACAATGAAAATTACTTTTCCGCGAACGTTTGGTTAATAAGAGCAAAGAGTTGAGAAGAAATTGCCAGCTAGGTAGTTAATAAAATTAATATGTATCTAAATAACGAAAATCTTGCAAAATATACCCGACACCAATTGCAAGAAAGTGCAGGAATATGCAAGAAAATTTTATAAATGTTTGTTCAACAAATGATGCATTGATTTAATCATTGCTTTTACAATGATAGTTGTTCCATTTGTAATGTGCTGTAAATGGGGTGCAAAGAAGGAAAAAAAAAAATCTTTTGAGTAGGAAAAAGTTTTGTGTTGTTTGGTGGTGGGGTGCCCCCCCCCCCCCCGGGGGGGTATATACTCAGCTCATCCCATTATCAGGGCAAGCTATCGGTGTATTTTTAGTGATTTACAATAGTTCTTACAGATCATCTAACGACGCCTTAGCTTACTTTAGAATTCGTAGCCGAGTGCTCTCAATACAAAGGCCCATCCTTTGCCAATTGAGCCACGGCAAAGAGAAGGAGATCACATCACTAAAAAAATCTGCTGACAAAGTCCTCAAATCTTTAATCTTTTTTTTTTTCTTTTAAGCATTTTTACTATCACGTGTTCATTTGTTTATAGTATATCCAAAAATTGCCTCATTTGAGCCAGCAAATTAATATATTTTTGGCAAAAAATAAAGGGTTAATTACACTTTGCCCCCCTGAAAGTGGGGATAATAGACACTTTGCCCCCCTAAATACAAAAAGATGCACTTTGCACCAAAGACTTTTGGTTAATTTTTTTATTAACTTCAATTTGTTAAAAGACTAAACTAACCTTATAATTATTTTTCTAATGACAAATACACCCATAGGTATTAAAACTTACTTTTTTTCTATTTTATCCTATGCATGTCTATCGTGCACGTAGAATAAAAGTTTCTATATATAATTTAAAAGAATAAATATTTTGAAAGAATTTGTATATGCTTTCTGACTAACCATATAAAATGTATAAAAAGTTTTATCATATAATGCTTTATGTATAATATTTCAATTTGTGAAAAAATTCTAAATTTACATAATGGCAGTGACGTATCTTTCAAGCTATATTCAAAACATTAAATCTTTGTATCCAAATTTTTATACATGCATACATATAAGACCAATAAAATGATAGAATTTTAATTAATTTGATATCTAATACACAAATAAAAGTGTTAAAATTGATATTAATGTGCATAATATATTAAATGTAATGTAAACGAAAAAAGAGTTAAAATTGATATTAATGTAGCATAATATATTAAACTTAATGTAAACGAAAAAAGAGCTGAAATTGATATTAATGTAGCATAATATATTAAACATAATATAATATCTCATGTGCAAAGAAAAGATTTAAAATTGAAACTAAGGTCATATAATATATTAAAGGCTTAATTTCACATTCCTCCCCTGAGATTTGTCATAACTGCATCTACCTCCCCTTAGGTTTTCAAAATTATACTTAGACACCTGTATTTATATTTTTGATAACAAGATTTTTGGTAATGTAATCCAAAAACACCAACCAAATACCCTCAAATACTCTCAATTGCTTTAAAAAATAATAAACCTTAAAAAATGAATTATTTAGTCCATAAAAATGTCAAAAGTACTAATACTGTTATACCAAATTTTCAATCTCCATCATATTTTATTTTTCAAAATAAAATTATCTTACTAATCTAAATAAATAATTTTATCTATCAAAAATCTTATAAATAAATATATTAGTAAGAAAGAGATGACCAATTTAATAATAAAAAAACATGTGTAAATAACTTGAGAGACCTTATTAGAAGGTCAAAAAACTTAAAGTTTAGGGTCTTTTTTTTAAAAACTTATTTTTTGTTTTTAAAAGCAATTAAGGTTATTTTAGAATACTTGAGTGGCATTTTTAGTTTATACTATTAAAACTAATTATAAGGGCAATTTAGACCTTTAACAATTTATACAAATTGAAGTTAATAAAAAAAAAATTTAACCAAAAGTCTTTGGTGCAAAGTGCATATTTTTTGTATTCAGAGGGGGCAAAGTGTCTATTACCCCACTTTCAGGGGGTCAAAGTGTAATTAACCCCAAAATAAAACATTAATCTAGATAAAACGTAATAGCTTTTGCTAAAATGGACACAGGAGCAAGTAGAGCGGGGTACAAAGGAATTGGTAGAGGAAATGGAGTAGAGTAGCGGTGTTGATATTCGTAGCATCATTAAGGGCCTCCCACGTCGACTTGTCCGTCAGCAAGATAGGCCCAATAAGGAGCATAAAATGTGTTGGGGGAGAATGGGCAACATACTTACCTGGACGGGGTCGATGGGCGATCAGGTAGGCCCATGGCCTAGATCTGGTAACCTCCATTGCACTTGGGAGGGGTGCCAGTTTAAGGTGCCAGTTTAAGGTTTGCTCAAGTGACAGAGACTACGTTGTAATTTGTGATAGCGGGCCCAGTTCACAGTTTTAAAGATTTCTTTGCCCAATTAATTTCACGTCGTGGACCAAAATTTTCAACCATTTCGTTTTCCTAACATCATGTCGTTTTCCAGGTTTAAATGACTCTGGTGTATTTACGTAAAATTAGATTTGAAGAATTATAGCTGGCTTAACAATGTTCTTTTCATAGAAATTAGTGGCAGCATCCCGACTTTACTCCAGTCACTAGCTTGCTTCTGGCATCCCCCTCCTTGAGGTTAAGGTAACGATTTCACGCATGGCTGGTTCCCATAGTGTGACGGGTAGTGTGTACAAGGCCCAGGAATGGATTCACCGTCCTATGACTGACTGGTGTTTACTAGTGATTCTAGCGTGTGTTTACTAGTGATTCTAGCTTCATGCAGACGAGTTGCAGCCTGCAATCCGGACTGAGGACGGGTTTTGGGGGTTAGCTCACCCTCGTGGGATTGTGACCATCTGTCATATGCACATGTTTTGCTTTTGTACAAGTGTTAATTTTTCTTCTAAAATTTGCTTTTATATAAGTGTTAGTTTTTCTGTTAAATTTTAGATTAAATAAAGAGACATGTTTTATTTTGACTCTAACTTCACAGTTTGTGATGATTATACTTTCCTATCTAATATAGTGTTATTGGAGAATAATCTCAACTGAAAGTTAAAATCATAAATAAATTATTTTTCTCATAGAATTAACTTAAAAGTTTGGACTAAAATTTTTGAATGGATCTGATTGGGATAAATTCAATAGGTTTAGTCATATGCGACCAACTATGGAAATCTGTTTTTTCTAATTATTCTAAAGAGGTTTACCCCTAACATCCAATGTTCTATAATAGGTAATATTCTAAGATCTCAATTTCATTCTGTGTTTCGAAACGAACTACTGTAGTCCAATAGGCCACCGATACCAATTTTCTCAATTGAAAGCAACAAATGGTGTGGGGCAAGTGACAGTCTTTCTCAGGCACTAAGAGAGATTTTCCACTGCAGGATCGAATTCTACACGTATGAATGCTATGGATTCTTCTTTTTGTGTTATAATATTCCAAGGAAGTGCCCAAGTTTTCCGTGACTGCAGTCTATAGCATACTTGATGGGATCAATTTTTTTTTGTGTCTATAATTATATAAATTCACAAAGTATTAGACTTCTTTGTGTACAACTTTGATCTCCTCTACTCAATTCCTCAACTGGAATTCATGTTATTTCTATTACAGGCAATAATATTTTTTTTTCATTATTGTTTGTCTATAGCTTTATAGTTTTATTATACAGGTACAGGGTTGACCGTCTAGACCCGTGACGAGCATTCACCCCCGGATTCCCACTATCACCTCCTCCAGTTTCACCCTACTTCTAGTTTCCCCTATTTTATCAACTTATTATTACCATTGCATTATGTCCAAAATATTTTTAGGGGATGTTTGGTTCAGGGAAATTAAGAACGGAAATGGGTGTCAGTAGTAATAATACCCATTGTTAATGTTTAGAAAATAACTATTATTATTCTTTAATCGGAATGAAAGCGATTAATTCTATGGTTCCCTCTAAAATACCACCCCCTAAAATACCATTCTATCAAATTCATTAATCCTCCTGAGGGATTGATGCACATTCTATTACTAAACTAAACATGTTAGGGTGAATTCATCAAAACCCATACTCGTAGTAGGGTTCATGATATTTACAGTAATAATGATTGAAGAATTTAGCCAAACGGCTCCTTAAAAAATTATAAAATTTGAATAACTAAAATTTGAATAACTATTCTATCAAATTCACTTTAAAAAGAATAACTAAATTCAAAAAATTTTAATATATATTTGAGAAAAATTTAATGTATAAAGGTAAGAAGAGAGAGACAAAAAATGAAACATGTATTCTTTCCTGTTATATGTTTCTGGACAGGAAAAAGGCTATTATATATGTGAATGCTGAACTTAAACAGCACAGCTAATACTTACCAACATGGTCCGCAAGGCGGCTTTCATCAGATTATAGATAATTATTATATAAGATTGTCACATTGAAATTGTTAATGCCAATTTTAAAACTCGAAAAAAGATCATATATAGGAATTCATGATTTCAGATGATGAATTTCCACGCCTCAGTCTCAATGCGCTTGTCTAGAAGACGTAAATCTATGCAAGTTCTTTTTTTTTTTTTGGATCTAAACATCAAGTTTACATAATTTTGTTTTCTGACCGAGACCATGCCAAACAATGGTGAAACGTTGTTATTTAGTTAGACTGAAATCACGTTTCTTTTCTTTGATCGAGTCTATGCAAGTTGATGAATAAAACTTTTGACAAATTGCATGCATTAAAGTATGTTTCTTGACAGAAAATGCGGCAATTATATGTATATATAGGGTAAATGATGAAATACCATTATGTGGTATCACTTTCAATCACGTAATCTTCTTATTTTTTTTAACATGACTGCATAACTTCCTGGTGATTTTACGAAAAAAAATATAGACGGAATCAATGCTTCATCACATAATATTTACTAAATATTCTACATCTTTTCTTATAATTGTGTCTTTCAATTTTTCAGTAATATATAAAAAGACTAATACTGACTTATAAAGTAAAACTTTCCAACTGCTATCTTTTAGTTATATTTAGAAATACGCAATGTTCAAATATATTATCCTTAACAAAGAAGTCCAAACAAAATTACATAAAAATTTCTTTCCCGTATAATATATCCAATACAAAAAGAGTAACGTTCACCCATATAAACTATTGGACCGACCAGAATATTCTATCATGAATGAATACATGTTTTGATAATTATGTAAATATAAATAACTGTACAACTTTTTGTTTGTTTTTTTTTTTTTTTTTTTTTGTGTAAGCTATTGATGCCACATTTTGGACGCCAACTAATTATTGAAACTTTGGATCTTCTAGCCTTCAAAGAGATGAAAGTGGTTGATTCTACACCTAGTCCACACTGTGCATGTTTGCTTTGTTGACTTGGAAGAAGCAGGATTTTTCGGCAGGTTGCACTTTGTTGGGATTCAAACGCAAAAAATAAACATAACTAATTGTGCGTGTTTGCTTTATTGACTTGCACTTGCTTTATTGACTTGCACTCTGTTGGAATTCAAACGCAAAAACTAAACGTAACTAATTGTGCATGTTTGCTTTATTGACTTGGAAGAAGTAGGAGTTGTCGTCAACTTGCACTCATGTTGGGATTCAAACGCTAAAACTAAATACAACTATTTGATGAATCGAGAATCCAATAATATAATGAGATCAAGAGACCAACAATTTAATGAGAATAGAAATAAGACGAAATATGAATAGCACACACCTATTTATGGTACGGGAATAACGCTAACCCATTTTTCCCGTCGATTTAAATTCAATATTTGAAATTTAGGTAAATTGCTCGGGTTGTTTACCTGAATAGAAACTCCTGGACTCCATTATCCATTCCAACAACACTACTAAAAAAATGACTTTTCGTAACGCATCCAAAACGGTAACAAAAAGGCTCAAAAACCGTGACAATAAGTATTTGACACAGAATAATCACAGTTTTAGAGGCGTGGGCAATGCAGGCGTTACAAATAGTATTGCCACGATCCTTTGACCGTGACAAAAACTTTTTGTCACGGATTTGTCACAATTTTGGCAATGTGACAAAAAAAATGTGTCATATAAACTTAGACTTTTTACCACGAATTTGTCACAGTCGATGCAAGTTGCAAAAAATAAAATATTTATAATCACGGTTATAGATCTGTTGCAATTAATATTTTAGATCAGTCGCAAAAACTTTTTACTACAGTATTATCACTGTATAAGTAATATGACAAATAGCTTTGTCAATATAATAATATTATATAAAAATAAATTTTATATTAGTGTATAAATTCACATAAATATCTATTGCAATCCAGACTAAATTTTCCTTTATATTCAAGGTTCTTAATTATACAAACAAAAATAATTGTTATCTTATGTATTGATAATTATAGAATTAACACATCCAATTTTATGTCATTCTAACAGACATACTTCAAAACCTCAATAATCACAAAAACATTTGTTGCCATAATTCATCCAACTATCTCCGCAGTTGAGCAACATCATTATAAACAAATATTGATAACATCTCAATAATAAAAAGCATGATGTCATGAAACTGTATCTTCATAAGATTTACATTAGTAAAAGCATAGGATAATGAACTTCTAAAAAATCATCCTTTAATACTATTTGTCAAGACAAGATAGAACAATATCCAGCACCAGCAACAACATTCTTCTGCTTTCATTCAAAATCTTCATTATTTATATCCTGAAAATAATGAAAAATAAAAAATCATAAATATGCATTAGCTTATAGTAAAAGACAACATGCAAGACATATTTGTATAATTTCAAAATCTATGTAAATTAAAATTGCAAAAAAATACAATTCAAAAAATAAGAATTTTTTTGCAAAAACCACAAATATCTTAATCTAATAAAGGTCAAGAATAAGAATATATTTAATATAAGTCAAGAACAGGTATTTATATAATACATATATATGTACAACAAAAATCAAATCACTACGCAACAACCTACAATTATGAACAAAGTCAAAGAATGATTACATATAAGATAAAGGCAAAAGTTATTAATAGACAAAAAGAGATATTTTCAACAATAGTTCAAAAAAACTAATGATTAGTATATTCTAACGTTCATAATTTGACTAACCTCCTCCATTGTCAATCCATCAAAATCATCATTATTTACATTTTGAGGCAAACTCTTCTCTTGTTGAGGTTCATTTGTTGATCTTGGTATCTAAAACATAAAAAGAAAAACAAAATTATGCAACATAAGCTGTGAACAAAAATGAAGGATCCATGGACTGCTTAGCAATCAAAGACAAGTGATATCCATGCAAAGTTTGCAATCCTACACGAGTGAAAAAGTTTGATGTGAAGCGAATTTGGAGATTGTAAATGCCATTACTACTTATAAAGCAAATTGATGTAATAGCAACAGGAGCTAGTATGTGCCATAAAGTAATTGACCAACCATTGTTAATGGTGAATATAGTGGTTGTGAACAGAATGATCTTCTGCATCACCTTGAAATAAAAGACACATAATGCCTATCTATGCAACATTTGTCCTTAAAAAATAATCCACAACAATTTGGCATAAAATCATTTTCTCATAGGCAATATATAAACCAAAACAACCCAATGTTCAAACAAGACCAGCACAAAGCTAAATTAGAGCTTTTTTCTACCATCTTCAAATGACTTGAACCAAATTAAAATAATCAAGTCAAAACAAGAAGCATTCTTCCACTACAAAGATTCCACCAATTCAAAGTGGGTTTTCTACTTTCCATCCATAAAGCAATCAATCACAAAGGAACAGGCTTCAACATCCTACCAAACCCAATTAATGTTGTGAATACCACAAATTTGTTCCTTAAACAAATAGGAAAGTGACATAAAATTGTGACTTATACAAGCAAATAGGACAAACCAGGTAGGCAAATGCAAAAAAAAAACTTGCAAACAACTTATATCACATGACATTGAGATTTCCAAAACTATGTACAGTCACCACTTGGTCCTATACCCACAAAATCAGCAGCAAGAATATACAAACAACATATGAAAACAAACAGAAATGTAGATGAAGACCAAAAACCATAAACCTTAAACTGCATGCATCAACAGTCACCAAATCAAAAAGTCAAATCCCGTGCATTAACATAAAACAGAGTAGACAATCACCTAAAAACATACCAGTAAACCAGACCAGAAGTTCTAAAATCTCCACATGAGAATAATCGACAAAAAGAAAGCATAGGATATAATTGAAAAAAAAAACAAGTGGTCTGTCTTTTTGACCTGGTGACCGTTTTGTAGTTTTGCATTAAGATTGTCAATTTGAGCCTGCATGTCCGATATTTTTCCTCCATACTTTTGCTCATAGAATTCTTCAACTTTGTTCATAATCATTGTCATGTAATGATCAGAAAGCTGATGCTTTGAACTAGTGCCACCAAAGTATTGAGATGGTGAAGGACCTAAGCCTACTGTTCTCACATACCCTCGACATTCGGATCCCATAACCTCCTTGAATATGCGTTGTTTTACCTCTACTGTATGTTCTGAGGTAGGAATGTGAGAAAGCTTCTCTTTCATTTGACCCTTCAGACATTACAAGAAATTATAAAAGTCATCAAAAGCACGGTTAATCAAAATTAGAAAAAAAATGTCTTTCACTTACAATAACTATAGCAGCTTCATCATCCTTCGGAATACCATTTGGGTCCGTTCGTGTTTTGATATATACTGAGAGTTGGTCAGTATCCAAACCATTTTCTTTCATCTGAAACACAAATAATATAAATATAAATTACAAGCTCAAATATTCCTAAGCAACTAATATCAAACAATTACTAGATTCATAAAAGTAATATACCTCCTGTCGTATAATAGCATGTGGTGTTCTACCAGTTCTATGAGCAGGGCCATGCATTGCTCTATTCTTTTTATTTTGATCAGCAACACTCTTTTTGTAAGAATTCAACAATGTTAAATACCAAAACATATGCAACACCAATAAGCTATTAAAGCAAACTAACAACGGAAATGATATAAGCTAACATAAATTCTAAAATAATTGAAAGACATTTCATTGCATACTTTAACCGTCTCTAAACTCCAATACTCAACGAGAACTTTCCATTGTTCAGGTTGAACTCGAGTAGGAACATTAGCCAAGGCCTCCTCCTTACTCTTTCCTTTAAAGTATGCTCTTTTTAGGACGCTCTTCCAACTTCTCCATTTCTCGCCAAGAGACTTCATACAATTGGTCCTATATGCAAGAGGACACGTGGCTATTGCCTAAACAACAAATAAAAAATATTGTGAAATATTTTACATTTGTTCAATGGAATAACGGTGGAACAATCATTATTTTATAACTTTGTACCTGAATGTCATTCCAAAGTACATCCAATGTATCTTCTGGAATATCATTCCACGCCTCATACGTAAGTGGAAGTCGTATGCCATTGCGTGCCAACTTACCGAGGTATTTCATGAACACTGTCCTATTTGGTCCAATTGGTTGCATCTCTTCATTGAAGTCAATAATCAACTGCAGCTCTGGTTTCAAATTTGGACCTCTACTTGGACCTCTTCCTCGTTTTTTCGTATTTGCTGCAATATGTATATTAAACCAATCAAGCATATAAGAATAAATAATTTCAAAAATATAAATAAATAAAGAGTAAATTAGTAAATCAAAACATAAGAGAACGTAATCATCAAAATGAATAAGCTAAAAGACATACCTGCCAGCTCTACAGTAGATGTATCTCCACTAAGTTGGGAGCCAACTTGTGCTGATTGAGTGACACCTCGAGAATCTATAATCACATTGCTCCTACTAGAAGTACGTATAGAACCGAGTTCATCACCAAGCTTTTGACTTATTCCATGTAAACCACTGGTATTCGTACTTTCTATACCCATTCCAAGTGAATTACATGCATTATGCACAACTTGAGAACTAAACGCACCACTTACAACTCGAGGCATAGATGCACTAACAATAGTTTGAGCAAGTGATGCATTACCTACAACATGGTGAAATGAACTATCGACTCTTGGGGAACCTAATGGGTAGTCATTAGCAGCTCGCAAACTCGAATCCAACAACCCAGATGTACAGTTTAAACCTTGAGAAATATGAGGACTTCCTCGAAGAGAACCTAATACACCAACTTTATTGAAAATTTGTGACTGTGAAACATCTAATTCTGGGATTGGATGAGCTCGAGTTGGTGGACGGCGTTGCCCATGTTTACTAAAGACTCGAGGTATTGATTGAGGCTGCAATTGCTGATCAGATGTAGTGCCAAAAGGTGTACCAATTGTGGCATCTAACTTATCTGTCATGGTAGTACCTCGAGCTTTCCTTTTTGTCATGACAACCTATATATCAAATTACCAAAATAAAATGTGAAGCAATCACCTGTCCATGCCACTTTATTCATTAATAATTGATAAAGTAACAAATATTGCAACAAACAGAAGTAAAATAGCCTTAAAGGAAAGACGCTTCCCTTTCGCCAGATTGCAGAGCAAAAAAATGAAACCAAAGTCTACACGTCTTGTGGTAAAACTATTTGTAAATAACTAATTACAATCTATTATAGAAACAAATGCCCAAAAAAACATGTCCAATACATGACCATAATTCAATAATAACTTTTTATTTCTTTGATAACTAACACACCAATCAATTTGCAGCAGTCCCTGTATCATAATCAACAATAATTACAATGAAAGAAGATATTCATTAGCATACCAAACACCAATTCAGAAATCTTACAAGAATTTCCTTTCATTTTGAAACTTTTTTCTCCGAAGCATCCTAGTCCTTGATTGATAAGATATGGAAAAAGAAAAAGGGGAAAAATACATAATAAAAAAAAAGAACAAATACTGCCAAGGAAACATGAATTTGAGCACAAACAAATGAATCTTCGTTATAAATTAAGCATCTTATCAAGAAAGGACATTCATTTTATGGGGTAACTAATTTTAGTTGGAAAAAGACTTCTAAAGTTAATGCAAAATGACATTACATCTAAAGTATTGACCACAGGCAAATTCAAGTAATTAAAATTTAGAGCATCATATTATTACCCTTCAACTGATAAAATCTTTGCAGTAGGATAAGTGATTTTATTCTCAACTACCATACTCAAATATCACCAAAAACTTGAACTATAAACTTAAAAGAAAAGAAAATGCCAGTACTTATAACTTAACTACCAGAATTTCAAGATTCTAGCCAATAGAAAAGCCCATTTTGCAAATAATTAAGAACCAAAACTAAATTCAAAACTGCAACCTTATAAACATTGGCAAGCAAAAAAATTAAACTTAGCCAAAAGAGAAAGAAATGGGAAATGACATAAACACACTCATACAATTACAACATATACGCAAATTATCAAGGATTTGAAACTGAGAAGATTCATTAAACAATTCAAAGTCATAATAAAAATCCATATGCTCTCTTATAGTGTTGAAGAAAAAATAATAGTGCTAAATTATTTTTTCTATCTTTGTAAAAGAAGTTTCTTAAACTAAAAAGTAAAAGCAGCAAGTATTCCCATTAGATGTCAAATATTATCCCCTTCCATGTCCATATCATTGTGATGGCCTAATGTCTCATTCACATCAAGTGGCATTGCTTCAGCTCCTTGCTGTACCCAAACATTATCCTCTTCACAAATAGCAGCATTCTCATCAAGTACTTGCGTGCTAAAAGGTTCGACTTCTGAAGTACCAAAATCTGCGTCAAAGACATCCCTGGGAGTTATTTTCATCACAACCTGCCAATCTGGTTCTATTGGGTCAGAAACATAACAAACTTGCTCTGCTTGAGTAGCCAATATAAAGGGCTCATCATCTTTAGCATTGTCTTTGTACATCAAGTAGTTGAAGTTCACCAAGGTGAATTTGAACATATCTTCTTTCTTCCCTCTCTGATTATCAACCCAATCACATCTAAAAAGAACAAATTTCAGTTGACTACTATATCTTATTTCAATGATATCAGTCAATACCCCGTAGTAGATGACATCTCCAATAATAGGATTCTTGTCTTTTCGACTAGCATAGCTCAATGTTTCTGCTCTAATAGTTACCCCACTATTTTGGGTTGTTTTACTAGCATCGTTACTTTTAGTACGAAAACGGAAACCATTAACAATGTAAGATTTGAACCTCCTCCCATCCAAATCAGGACCATCGGCTAATGCTTTGATATCATTAGACAAATTCATAGTCAACCGATTGTCTTGGACCTATAATGCAAGATATGACTAGGTAAAATATTTGTGATTAAAATTAAATGGTGCTAAAGGATTAATTTAATCATGCTTACATATTTTTTGAACCACCCAAGAAATCTTTCATTATGAATACGTTGAATTTGATGATCACTACATCGTGGCATTTCTCTCCTAAGCTCTGCAATATGTACACTGTAAACAATAATTTAGAATATTAATATGTTATTCTAAGAAATTGAGGTCTATAAATTTAATTGTCAAGATCAAAAATATACCTAAGAAATGATTGTACAGCTTCAGTATTCATCAAGATATATTTATGAGCTTGTTCCCATGTAACTTTATCAAATATGACATCCTCAACCTTTCCTAAAGCACGGCCCACTGCAGCACCATGATTGTGCATCCTAGATGGTTGCTGAGATTTACTATTCACATCATTCAAGTACCTTGTGCAAAAATTCATGCACTCTTCCATCAAGTATCCATTGGAAATTGATGCCTCTGGATGGGCACGATTACGTACATATCGCTTTAAAGTTAATAGGTACCTATACAAGTCATGAAATCTATGAGCATTATAATTTATCAATAAATTACAACAATTACGAACATAAAACTCACCTTTCAATTGGGTACATCCATCGAAATTGGACAGGACCAGCCAACATCACTTCTTCAGCTAAATGTATAGGCAAATGTTCCATGATATCAAAAAATGATGGAGGGAAAATCTTCTCCAAATGACAAAGTATGAGGGCAATTTGATCTTGCATATACTCTAAATCACTCACTCGATTCACCTTCGAACAAAGTTGCCTAAAGAAGTTGGACAACTCAATTAACGGCTTGACTACAGTTTTGGGCAATACTCTTCGAATGGCTAATGGAAATAATTGTTGCATGATAATGTGAGTATCATGACTCTTCAAACCAGATATGCTTCTATCTTGCAAGTTCACACATCTAGATATATTTGACGCATATCCATCGGGAACTTTCACATCTTTCAACACCTTCAAGAATAAGTATTTTCCATCTTTATTCAACGTAAAACATGCTGGCAATATGGTTGTCTTTCCATGTACTTCATGAGGGTGCAAGGATGTTCTAATTCTCATTTCCTCTAAATCACGACGAGAATTAACATGATCTTTTGATTTTCCAGCAACATTTAACAATGTAAACATAAGGTTATCACCAAAATTCTTCTCATTATGCATCACATCTAGGCTATGCGGAACCAAATTATCTTTCCAATATGGAAGCTCCCAAAATATGCTCTTTTTTTTCCAATTACCAATGGCTGTCATTTGCATCTCTCCTCGTTGCCTATTTTTAATGTCATCTTCCTTGTACTCTGTCAATACGTTACTCAACTGGTCTAGAACTTCATCGCTAGAGGATCGAGTAGGTTTGCACTCATACTCTCTTTTTCCATCAAATGAAACCTTGTCCTTACGAAATTTGTGATTTGTGGACAAGAAACGTCGATGACCCATGTAACAATGCTTTCTAGAATGCTTCAACCATTGAGAACGAGTTTTATTCCCACAAATTGGACATGCTAATTCACCCTTAGTACTCCATCCAGACAGTATGGCATAAGCAGGGAAGTCATTTATCGTCCATAATAAAGCTGCATGTAACTTAAACATTTGGTTTGTAGAAGCATCATATGTAAGCACACCATCATTCCACAATTCTAATAATTCTTCTATAAGCAACTGTAAATAAATATCTATCCTCTGACCAGGCGCTTTAGGACCATCAATAAGCATAGACAGAATAAGAAAAGATTGTTTCATACATAAACTTGGTGGTAAATTATATGGAATAAGCACCACAGGACCATGTACTATGAGAAATAGACATCGACCTAAAGGGATTGAAACCATCAGCTGCCAACCCAAGTCTAACATTACGGATATCACTAGCAAATTCAGGATTTTTCTCATCAAAATGCTTCCAAGCATAGGAATCAGCTGGATGCCTTTGTATGCCATCATCATTTCTTTCCTCAGCATGCCACTTCATAAGTGAAGCAGTTTTTGATGACATAAAAAGCTTTTGAAGTCTTGGTTTCAAGGGAAAATACCTCACTTGTTTTGCAACTGCTTTTTTACTCCCTAACTTGTATCTCGATGTTTCACAAATTTTACAATGATCATGTGCCTCATGCTCACCACGAAACAACATGCAATTGTTAGGGCATGCATCAAATGTCTTATAAGTGAATCCCAAATCTTCAGTAATTTTTTTGGCATCATAGTAGGATTTCGGAAGCTTTGCGTTAGGAAATGCCTTCTTCAACAATTCAAGAAGCCCAGTGAATGTTGTATCTGGCCAACCACCTAGAACTTTCAAATGTAATAGGTGAACAATAAAAGAGAGTTTTGTAAATTCCTTACAACCAGGATATAGGTCACATTCAGCATCTTGCAAAAGTTTTAAGAAGTGACTCGTATCCTCATTAGGCCCGTGAAAACAATCAGCTTGAGATGAATTATCGACACCAAAATTATAATCCATATTTGGGAACCCAAATGCTTCATGCACCATGCCAACCATATCATCCCCCATATTTGAATGCGTTGCTCCATCTAATGTCTGCACTATTTCTTGGGAGGCATGTGTTTCTCCATGAAAAATCCAAATAAAATAGCTGTCCGTGAAGCCATGAATAATTAAGTGACCCCTAACAGACTCTTTTGGCAAAAAGTACCGGTTATCACATTCTTTACAAGGGCAATAAATTGTTGAATCATTAACTTTGTTTTGATATGCATACTTCAAAAATTCATCAACCTTACTTCTAAAATAATTGGAAGTCCTCTCTTTGGAATACATCCAGCTCCTATCCATATCAATAATTTTTTCCAAAGGCCTAAAAAATAGTCACTATGTATCAGTTGCCATCGTTCATCACCAATGTCATGATAGTGAAGAAATATAGCACATGAATCATATTAGTGCATCATGCAATCTTACAGAAGTCCATGATGTAGGAAAGGAAAATATGAAAGGTTAATTTCTTTGTTTCATTATTGTTTATTTAATTTACAATATAATGTTCTCAAGGAGTAGTGCATGGAAAACTAATGGTATTTAACAAACTTCAGGTTGCTTCAAGTGTATTACGCTTCAGATCTCAATTGCCATTATCTTGGGAATTGCATAATTGTGAAGGAAGAAAAACTATCCTTTTTTATGATAGTACTGGAAACTTTTCATTATCTTTTAAATTAATTGGCTTTTGAATTTTGAGGATTGAAGTATAAGTTGGAAAGTACAAATTTCTTGTTTTGCTTGCTTGCTTGCTTGTGTTAGGAGGGCTTGATCATCATTGATTTTTGTAGTGTGTTTAATTTTAGTTTAGAAACTGGATGACACTTGTTTTTTCAACCCTTTTTGGACTGGAAAATTTTTACGTTCTTAATGTAGTAGCTGTGTAGGTGCAAGGTGTTGCAGTAATTGTGTAGGTGCAGGTGTTGGTATGTGATTGTGCTAAGGTTAATGCCGTGATAAGTGCTATGGTGGTTGGAAGCAATGTAATTCTTCTACTCCAGCTCAAAACACAACCATCAAGCCTATGTATACACTAATCGCTTTCATCATTCAATCCAAACTGATCCATTCCACTCTTCACTAGAATTTCTATATGATATTATAATCATCATCAAGATTACCAACAACTACTTCTATCTAAACGCGACAAAGGTATGTTCAGGAGACAATTCATTTAGAAAATTCTTAATAGTGCTAATAATCTCATTTATGAGAAATATATCATCAACCATTCCATTTTTCATTATGCTTGTTTAGTTCTTTAAAAGATAGGACGGCAAAGAAACACATTTTGTATATTCAATATAACAACTGAAAATAAATATTGCACAACAAAGCCACTTTATAAGTTTCAATATCAATAACTTGAATATGTCTTCGACTGAATAAAATCCTATAATAGATAATATTATAACCAAGCATAAAAGGACATGATCAAGATCATATAAACAAGAAAGACATAATCAATAATGAAAATAGACATTGAAATAGTCAATTCAATGAAATTAACATCTTAGGTCTAATAGTATGAATGCATCGCTATTGTGAAAGAAAGGTACAATGTATATTATACTAAAAAGTATAGCATACCTTAGTTAAAAGTAGATTCCAGCGCAATAGAGCTCCAAATACGTCACTCCTAGTAGTTGGTTCCTAGCAAAAATACAAGAAAAAATAAGGTATTATTTTTCTTTTGGCAAATATATGTTATTAATGAATGAGACTTCACTGATAAATAGTTCAAAATATTATATCTTGCTTAAGAAAAAAAAATAATACTCCAACCTTTTGCTTTCCTTCACGTTTTCTAACCATTATTACTTCAAAAAGGCATTATAACACTGCGACCTTATATTTTCCAAAGTTCTTGTGTATGCTGGAAATACGTACAAATTAAAAAAAAAAAGAAAAGAAAAGGCACATACGTTAAAGATCACAAATGATTTCTTCAACAAACTTGTAAGAAAAATGAGTGAGTTGTGACCTCTGTCGTAGTGTTAAATATAGTAGCAAGAAAAACGAAATTCAAATAAAATTGCAATGAGGATAATACAGAAACATAATCAACAAATAGCCATGATGTTAGTGAACCATAAGATAAGGAAGACAACTTTGTCTTCCAAAGTTAAACTCCCAGACTCCATTATTTATGTGGGACAAATTGAGTGTATACTTACTAATGTACAGATTGAATCATCAAAACAGCTACAATAAACTTTGGGGCAAAAGTTTGAAATCCATGTAATGAAATCTTTCTTCTTTTTTAGCTTCTTGTCTCTTAATTTTCACAGCAACTTGACAATCTATGGTAAACAAGTGGCACATAGGAATTTTGCAAAATGCTTTTAAACATTTCTGCATTATCTATACTACAATTTTATAAAATTTTGACCTTTAAACCTTAAGCTTAATCATTAAACAAACAGCCAGCAAAATCAAAGAAGTACAATTCCATTATTGTTTCCTAAAATAAAAAACGTTGCCTTTTTCTTGTCTCGTGTTCATCGGGCATCAGAAAATTCAACAAATAACTTCTTCTTTTTCTTGTCTCATATTCATCGGGCATTAGAAAGTTCAACAAACACTGTAATGTGGAAAAAAATACATTCTTTTTTAAAAAAATTTTATCTCCCATTTTTCCCCTTCAACTTTCTAATTAAGATTCACCAATTAGGCGACAAGATTCTCCAAGATTCTTTATTTCTCTTTTTTTGGTGGTAAATTCCTCCTCATGTAATATTGTGTTTTCAAGAATTTCAAGCACATAACATTCTTATAAAAATAAATATGAAGAAACTTACCTGATAGCAGATTTAGACTACACTTCGGAAATCTTCAACATGAAATCTTGGAACCGATTAAACTATAAGCAAATAATCAAAGAGCAATTGGTGAGAGTAGGTTATACCTTCACCATGAAATCCTAGATACAATTAAAATATAAAGAAATAATCAAAGTGCAATTGGTGAGAGTAGGTTATGTAGTTTCTGGGCAAAAGGATGGAAACGGACTTGCAATTGATTTTGGGTAAAAAGTTGGAAGCCGAGAGTTCCAAGGATAGTGGGGACTTGGAGTGGTTTTGACATCACGTGTATCACTTCAAAGTCCAACATTACAATACTACGTAGTTTTGATACAGTATATTTCCATTTGGCGCCTTTTTTTTATTTTTTTTACACGGTGTTGTCTTGCCGCCTTTTTCTGAATAATTTCCAAAAAATATTCTTAGCTGTTTTTTTTATTTTTTTTTACTTTGAAGTAAAAATTATTTTTTCTAAGGTCTATCTTGAGACATTAGTTAATTTGGGTATAAGTTTTATTTTTTTTTTGGTTTCCAAATTTACTAAGTACAGTGAAATAATTAATATGAGTATATGTGTCATGTTAAACAAGAAATTGTGTACAATAAAATCGTTACAAATTCTATGTAATTTTTCAAAGCATGCTTGCTAGAGCTCGACTAGTATACAATTATATTAGTTTTTTAAATGATGTTTAAGATGATTACAACATTGTTTGTATGTATGTATTATTGTATCTATTAATACATAATAATCATCCATTCATGAAGAGTTAATATTTAATTATTTCTAATGTGCTAAACTACCATATGCATATATCATGGCGAGACTTAAATATCTAATTGTTGTATATTAACATTCTTTGGCTTTGTGCATATATACATACAAGGGGGACATGGAAATTGTGAGTTAAGTGGGGCAAGAATATAAGTATATATCTCTATGATGATTAATTTAAATTTTTTTAATTTTAAAGGCAAAATGCATGTAAAAGTTTTAAATTTTTTCAAAGGTAAAAATTAATATTTATAATTTTCTTGTTGTGAACATAGATAATTAAGTGGGTATAAAAATTGGTATATTTTCTATATATGTGAGCATGTGCATATGTGTGTGCACAAGATGTGTGTCATTTATAAATTTTGTTTTAACTTTTAATATTTTAAGATATTCCCATTGCAATTTTCTTTCTCTCTTTTTCTTTAATGAATTCATAATTAATTTAAATGCTTTCTTCATATAAATAACCAATTACACTTAAGATACATTCTACACAAATTAGTGCGCACATTGAGATAAATTGAAAAAAAAATACAAATCAGTTAAGGACTAATATATAGCAATTTTAATTTGTCTTATTATCTAAAAAAGATAATGATAACCAATAGTAATAATTTTTGTCACGGTAACATATTGCACGTGGTGAATGTACTTTTTTTAACACAGTCAAAATATGATCGTGACAAATAATGACTATTCGTAACGGTTTTGGAGGTGTGGCAATAAATATCGTAGTAAATACTTGTTTATTGTCACAGGCAGTAAAATTGTGATAATAAGTCATCTTTTTACCACAATTCTGGAACCGTGACTAAAAAAACCGTGACAAAAAGTCATTTTTTTAGTAGTGCAATCAGTAACATTATTTCTTGTAAAATCCATTTGAAGATGTGAATGGAATCGTAAGTTCCATTCTTATTTTCTTTGCCTTTGACTGCATTAATAAGGGGGGAAAAAAAAAAGACCGTCCAATAAATGACGCTTTCCACTTTCAATGAAAAGGTTTGAATGAAAGAAATGTCAACAATTTGAAGTCTTGAAGTCTGGTCTTTTACGGAGAGGATCAAGTTGATAAAAATATTTTTTTCTTGTGTGAAAAAATATAATGGTCTAAGTGATGATGCTACTCTAATTTCCAGCATCGCAGCTCATGTGAACCACTGAATATCCAGACTCCAATTTTTCATTCACTAGCAAAAATGACAGGATCGGTCTCGGTTCCGAGAATTTAAAATAATCTAATTAATTAGCTGAGTCTTTATAGGTGAGAAATTATGACACCAAAAAATGGATTACGGATAATTTAACAGCTAGCCATCGGGATATATATCATCTGATTATCCTTGTCCAACAATTGTCCTGCGTACAAATCTAGATTATGGTCTTGCAATACAAAAATTTGTACCAGGATAAATTATTTTTTTAAGGACTAAACTAAAACGAGATGAGAAATTTCAAAGTAGAATGCGAAAAGAAAAAAAGAACTTTAATCTGGATTACACTTGGTCTACAAACGAGAGATAAAAGGTTATTTTACAACCCAAATATTTCGATCACAAAGCAAATCATCAGCAACCAAAATAATTATTAGTGACCAAAAATTATCAGTCTATTGCTGATAGTTGCCGTCGTAGTGGACATTTTTGGTTGCAATTAATTTTTGACTCAGTTTTTCTATATTGATGTCACATATTCGGAGAGAAAATTACTGTCAATTGCTACAATTTCAGGATCAGATCAATCAAAAGATCAGGTCATTGGTTGCTACAAAATTTGACTGTCCATAACTAATAAAATATTTGACTCAACAGTCATGAGCTTGGTTCAAATAAAAATTAATGTTTTTCGCATAAAACAAATGGTTTAGGCAATCAGCTAAGGCATTATAACGTCTCTCTAGAGTCTGTTTGGTAGAATTATGAAAAAGGAGTGTAGGGTTTACTTCTGATCTCGAGTTTTTCTTTCGTCTTCGGTTCTTATCGGCTCGCAAGTGCATCGGATAAAAATTTCCGTTATATTTTGAAAATTTCCATGGACGTTAATTTTCCACAACTTGACCCATGAATTTCCCTTGTGCTTCTGTCTTACCTAAAATATTTTTGATAGGGATAATTTACTTTGGCAATCTTGAAGTTTTCGATATTACACTTGCCTTCCCGATTTTAATTTTTAATGTAACAAAATTAATCCATGTATAATATAATCTATAGAAAATGCTTAGTATTTTTTTCCCAAATTACCTTTGCTTGATTCGTATGATAAATTAACTAAAACGTCTTGACAATGCCAAATAAAAAAAGAGATAAAAATGATTTTAAATGATTACTTATGGTAATATGATTAGTTATATTATAACAAACTAATTTAGAGATTAAAAAATATAATTATTGATATTTGGAAATACTTAATAAAAGTTTTCTTGGGAAAATAAGACTTTGTTTTGATCTGTAAAGTGCCGTCACGTGAAATACTTTATTATTAACAATGGAGATTAATTTTTTCTTTTTACCTTTTCTGCTTTCGTAATTTTAAGCCATTTTTTAAAGACAAATTTGTTATTTCAACTTCCCTGTATTTAAGTATTTTCAAGCAGATGATTTAGATACTTAATCTCTCCATAATTTTGTTATAATCTACTTAACTCTTTACACCATGCCATAATTAATTAATTTTTTTAATGTTTCTGGAGAGAAAATAAGGCAATTATATATATGAAGGCTGACCTTAAACACCACAGCTAATACTTACCAACAATATCAGGGAGGCAGCTTTCATCACACTTATAGATGATTAATATATAGGTGTGCAACATCGAAATTGTTAATACCAATTTTAAAACTTGAAAAAAGTCATGTATAGAAATTAATGATTTCAGACTATCAATTTCCTTACCATTTTTTCCATTTCTAGTCTTCTTGCTCTTGTAAATTTTTAGGTGGACCGAGTCTAGGCCCTAATAGTGTGTCCTCTGGTCTAAAATAGTGTCATATATGCATAGTAATGTATATTGATATAAAAAAAGAATATAAAAATATTGATGTGGCTGGTTTTTAAACCACAAAATTCATATGTGGGATTGCAGACCGGGTCAATATATGAATTTTCCGTTAGAAGATGTAAAATTCTATGTAAGTTCTCATTTTTGGATCTAAACATCCAGTCTACATAAGTTTGCTTTTTGACCGAGACTATGGCAAGCAATGTTGAAACGTTGTTATTCAGTTAGACTGGGAAATCACGTTTCTTTTTTCGATCGAGTCTATGCAAGTCGGTGAATAAAACTTTTGACAAATTGCAGCAATAAAGAATGTTTCTGGACAGAAAATACGGCAATTATATGTATATATAAAGGCTGAACTTAGACACCAACAGCCAATACGTACAAACATGGACAAGAAGGCGGCTTTCATCACACTTTTAGTACTCTTCTTACTCTCATCTCAATGTGTCTTATCTGCAGCATCAAGAACGATCTTCCGGAGAATGAGTGAGTTATACTCTTTTCTGTTTGTTTCTTCACATGTTATCTATTTGTGCATAATTTCTTTGTGAATAAAAACCTTGTTAGCTATTTGTTGATTCCATGCTTCTTTTCTTTACCACCCCCCCCCCCCTCCAAAAAAAAATAAAAATAAAATAAAAAATAAAAAAGGGAAAAAGGAGTCCACTCTCATTTGAAGTCATAATTCATTTTTCCGTTGGCTTTTTACTTAATTGTGATTTGCTTTGGAAGTTTTGATTGCTGGCCAGATGAATATAGAGGTTGTAAAACAGAATAGGTTGAAAGAATATTGATAGGTCTACCAGTCCACAGGCCGCAAGGCGCGGGCCGGCGGCAGCCTAGGAAGAGATACAACACCTTCAATATATTTAATTAGGTAAGGTACAGCGGCGGAGAAGGGCGGCCCGAAATTTCAGAAGTCTTCTTTAGATTCCTTTCACATTTTGAAGAAAATCATAGGAAATTGTCCATCCTCATGTACAATTTTCTGTGCATTTATTTATGTTTAAATTAAGAAGATTACCAATTGTACGAAAACTGTCCACCCTCAGTGTAGACGATTTTTCTATGCGTGTATTAATATTGGTTATAATACAATTTAATATGTAATTTCGTTAAGATTTCTTTGATAAACAGGGGAAATAAATCATAGAATTTTTTATTAAAAGTAAATGCTCATGCACATGCACATGCCCATGCCCATGACAACGAAATAAATACCACAACAATAACTTGTTTTCTCCTAACGACCAAAACATATGCCGATAAGGTATGTTTTTGGAGAATATTGTAGTGATTCTTTATTATAAAAATTATAAAACAAAAGAACATTATAGTATAAACATTTTATCATAACTTACCAACTATTTAAAAAATTTTACCTCTCTCACTCTCTCTATAGACACAAATACATACATACGTGCATACATACATACATACATATATATATATATAGAGAGAGAGAGAGAGAGAGTGGTCTCAGTTTCAAGAATTTTAAATAATCTAATTAATTAGCTGAGTCCTTATAGGTTAGAAATTATGACACTGAAAAATGGATTACAGATAATTTAACAGCTAGCCGTCGGGATATATATCATCTGATTACCCATGTCCAACCATTGTCCTACGTACAAATCTAGATTATGGTATAGGAATACATATTTGTCCCAGGACAAATTATTATTATTTTTTTAAGGACTAAACTAAAATGAGGTGAGAAATTTAAAATAGAATGCGAAAGGAAAAGAAAAACCTTAATCTAGATTACACTTGGTCTACAAATGAGAGATAAAAGGTTATTTTTCAAAAATATTTTACAACCCAAATATTTCAATCACAAGGCGAATCATCAGCAACCAAAATAATTATTAGTGACCAGAAATTGTCAGTCTATTGCTGATAGTTGGCATTGTAGTGAAAGTTTTTGGTTGTAATTAATTTTTGACTCAGTTTTTCTACATTGATGTCACATATTGGAGAGAAAATCAGCATCACTTCCTAGAAATTTTAAGATCGGGTCAATCAAAAGATCAGGTGATTGGTTGCCACAAATTTTGACAGCAACTTGAATGTCAGGTCATTGGTTGCTACAAATTTTGCCAGTAATTTTGTCCGCTCAATCAGAAATTTAACCGTGAATTGCAGATAAAACGAATACAAAGTTAGATAAAATTGTTAATACCAATTTTAAAACTTGCGAAAAGTCATATATAGAAACTCATGATTTCAGAATATGAATTTCCTTACCATTTTTTCCAGTTCCACGTTCAGACTTCTTGCTCTTGTCTAGAAGAGGAAAATTCTTTAGTGAACCGGATATACCGCTACATTTAGGAACATCGTAGTCTAAATAATCATAATAATAATACATGATGCTATAAAAAAAATGATATAAGAATATTTATGTGGTTCGTCTGGACCGGTCATATAAGAAAGATTCACTAGAAGATGTAAATCTAGGTAAGTTTTCTTTTTTTGGGTATAAACCTCAAGTCCACATAAGTTTGTTTTCTGACCTAGACTATGCCTAACTCATGATGGTGAAACTTTGTTATTTAGTTAAACTGGAAATCACGTTTCTTTTTTTGATCGAGTCTATGCAAGTTGGTGAATAAAACTTTTGACAAACTGCATGCAATAAAGTATGTTTCTGGACAGAAAATACAGCAATTATATGTATATATAAAGGCAGAACTCAAACACCACAGCTAATACTTGCCAACATGGACAAGAAGGTGGCTTTCATCACACTTTTAGTCCTCTTCTTACTCTCATCTGAATGTGTCTTATCTGCAGCATCAAGAACAATTTTCCGGAGAACGAGTGAGTTATACTTTTTTCTGTTTGTTATGCGACGTATTCTCTATTTATGCATAATTTCTTCGTGAAATAAAACCTTGTCAGCTATTTGTTGATTCCATACTTCTTTCTTTAGCCGCCTCCCCCTTCCAACGAAGGAAAAAAAAAGAAAAGAAAAAAGAGTCCAGTATTCATTTGAAGTTATAATCATTTTTCCTTGGCTTTTTTACTTAATTATGATTTGCTTTGGAAGTTTTAATTGCTGCAGATAAATATAGAGGTTTTATTACCAGATATGTTCGAAGAATATTTTCAGCTCAACCAGACCACAACCCACCAGCCCCAGGCGCAGGACATCTGTAAGGACTCCCGGGCGGAGGCAGAAATACACCCCACCTTCACCTTTGTTTAATTAAGGTAAGGTACAGCGAAGGAGAAGGGCGGCCCTGAAAATTCAGAAAGTCTTCTTTATATTCCTTTACATTTTGAAGAAAAACATAGGTGAATTGTCCATCCTCATGTACAATTTTCTGTACATTTATTTATGTTTAAATTTTAAGGAGATAACCCAATTGCAGGAAAACTGTCCACCCTCGTGTACACAATTTTCTATTCATGTATTAATATTGGTTATAATACAATTCCATATGCAATTTCGTTATGATTTTCTTCGACAAATAGGAGGGAAAAATAGTAGAATTTTTATTAAAAGTAAATGCTCATGCACATACACCTGTCCATGACAATATGTCACGCCCCGTACCCCGGACATAACACCATCATGACTAAGTTAGCTTGAGTCACAAGGCTCAAATGGTTAAAGCATCTAATATAAACGTCCCGAATATCACCTAAGTAATATTTATAAACATTAAACATCAATATTACATCATTCAACTCAATAACCTTTAAGTCCAAATTACAATCCAAGACTAATACTTTATGATATAACATACATAATCTAAACAATATAAACAAAATTCACCGCTAAGCATGATCTCTCCATTACAATTCTCTTAGCTCCAAAAGCTATCCCCAACCTCTTCTATAAAGTCATCTGTCACTGCATATCAAAACAAAGGAGTGAGCGACAAAATCACCCAGTAAGTAACAGATGTATCACTTTGTGGCTTGAGAACATTATACATATATATAGTTGCATGTCAAATATATAACATTTATTCATATAAGTCACAAAATACGTGGTCAAATCATATTCATTACAATTCACATATCACAAAATCACAATGACAATACAAGCTCAAAAAGTAATCTGACTAATGAACTTGGATATCCAATTATTAATTACGACCTGGTTAACACGGTGCAAAACCAACCACTATCCGGTTGGTCCGGTGCAAACTAACTATCATCCTGTTAGTATGGTTTAAAAATCATATCATCACTTTCAATTTAAGGAACTAGTTCAGTCATAAATTTTTCACTCAAGAGCTCAAGCAATTCATAATTCAAATAAGTATTTGATACCACATATATTCAATTCATATTAGAAACAGCAACATATTCAAACTCAAGCCATTTAATATGACAAATAACCTTTTTGAACATTGTATTTATCAAATAACATTTTCAAAAACCAAAGGATACCAGTATTACTTACCTCGATCCAAGCTAAATTAATTAATCCAAGTACAGACCTTCACCTTCTTTACCTAAGACACACAATCCAACACTTAATTATGCACTAATTGTAGCAAAAAAACATAATTGAAGCTAAACCCGAATGTTAGACTGCAAAATGAAGTGAAAAGGAAACTTAATAGGCAATCTGCGAGTGGGAGCAGATGATTTGTGCCCGCGGTTCGCAAGAGAACCAACTATAGCTTGCAAAGGAAGCTGAGTTGAGGGTGGAAAATGTCCAAGCTGCGACCGCAACTCGCCCAACTAGACCCGTGGCTCACTATCTACGGACCAATTTGCAGCGCGGCAAACGCCGCGGCCACGGGCAGAGATTTTGGCAATTCTATTTGCGGCGCAGTTAATGTCGCGGATGGCACAAAAAACTGCACAAAACGAAGTTGCAACACACTTTTTCATACCCAACTCCTCTCAAACTCCATCCAACACAATCCAATCACCAATCCCACTCTAAAATGGCAAAATAAGTTAAAAAACATCACTTAATACTCACCAAACAACATTAATTGCAAATCAAACATCAAACCTTCAAATACAATTTACCCACATTCATCATAGAAACTCCACCATTCCACCCACAAACACACTCACTACTAACACATAGCACATAGTCATTAAGCCGTGACAACCCCAAATCTTCCCTAATCAAGCCAAGACTACCTCAAACAACTAATGCAAGCTCACTAAAGAAAACAAGGTAGAAGTTTAGAAAATTACCTTCAGTATAAGCTTGGGTGGAAGGCTCAAGGTTTCCCCTACTTTCTCCCCTTTGAGAATGAGATCTCTCACTTCCTTCTTCAAGAAAAAAATGGAGAGAAATTAGAGAGAGTTTTGGGAGGAAGAAGAAGAAGAAGAAAGAAATGAAGAGAAAGAAGAATTGCCCAAAGTCTTCTTTTTGAAGCTAAAACCCAATTCTCCTAAATTGCAATTTAGTCCCTCATCACTTGGAAATTACATTTTCAGGCAATCATGCCAAATCACCAAAATAAACTCCCAAGGTCCTGGGTACCACAACAACGAAGCAAGTACCACTACTAATTTCTTTTTCCCAACGACCAAAACGTACGCTAATAAGGTATGTTTTTGGAGGATGTTGCAGTGACTCTTTGTTATAAAAATTATATAACAAAAGAACGTTATAGTATAACATTTTTATCATAATTTACTAATTATTTAAAAAAATTTACCCCCTCTCTCCTCCTCCTCCTCCTCCTGTATATATATGTATGTATGTATGTGTATGTGTAAATACATGGTGTATATATATGTGTGTATGTGTGTCTGTATATGTGTATGTGTGTGTATACATACACACACACACACATTTAAGTATATGTACATGTGTGTGTGTGTGTATTGTCACAAGCTGCATTTTTAACCCCCAATTTTGTCCAAGAGGTTTGGCAGAATGTTCTAAAGATGTGTAGAAAGTCCTTAGTCTTTCTGACCAAAGGAGTACTCTAGAACCTAACTTAACCCAAGAAAGATTGAGTAGATTGTAGGCAATTCTAGAGACTTCCACTAGCTTGTAAATATACTAGAGTAGTATAGAATTCTCTAGAGGGATATTGTACACTGTAGGATTAAATTAATTCCCGCCGTCCATTCAGGAGGTGGAAGACTATAAGTAGGGGAGCTTGGCCATTTGCCAAATCCAAACTAGAAAAGCTAGAGAGCAAGCAACCAACAAGTGTACGCAAAACTTCCTTAATAAAGTGTTCTTTCAAAGTTTCTATCTTGTGTTCCCTTCTTTAGCTTCCTTGCCAACTTTCTTCCGTTCTTAGTGTAGCACATTGAAGGGTCTTTAGGCTTACTTAGCCATAAGGAGTGAGTGACTAAGTGCCGTATAAGCATAACAAAGAGTAAGTCCGTGACAAGTGGTATCAGAGCACAGTTTTATTCCTAGACAAGATAACGGTGTGAAGGGATGTCAACTAGCGAGATCACTCTTATTGGTAGCGGCGAGGAACGAAGAGATAAAAACGACAAGAGAGAAAAGGGAAGGTCTAAGTCTAGGGGACCGTCCAGGAAGGACGCAGGGGACATGGACACAAGGCTCATGAAGATTGAGCTTGCGGTGGCCGATGGGGAGGACAAGTTCAGGGACGTTGAATGCCCAACATAGAGAAGCTAGACGGCAAGGTGGACGAGCTCCAAGACGAGATGTTGGGGGCCTTGAACGAGGTCGCCGGTAAGTGTTCACAACAACTTGAGACCTCCTAATAACTCTCTTTCTAGTGAAATCTTTGTCCTTAAGAAGGAAAATAAGGCTCTACAGGAAGAGCTTGATGGTGTGAATACGGAGTTGAGGGTCATGAAGGAAGAAATGGTGCTTCTAAAGAAGGCACTTGCTCATGACGGGGGAGCTCCTTCAACAGTCCCAACATTCGGTTCATTCAAGAGTAGAAGTTCCAAAGCCTAAACCGTACAAAAGCTCACGGAATGCGAAGGACATAGACAATTTTATGTGGAGTTTGGAACAATACTTCCGGCCGCGGGCATCACGGAAGGATGCCAAGAAAATCGACCATGCCTCCCTCTACCTTGAAGATATGGCAATGCTATGGTGGCGCCGTAGGCATGGTGAAATGGAACGAGCGATTTGCACCCTTTCTACGTGGGACGATTTCAAGTGAGAGCTTAAATAACAGTTCTATCCGGACAACTCCGAAAAGGAAGCACGAGCCAAGTTTCGGCGGCTTACTCAAAAGGGAACGATTTGAGAGTACGTTAAGGAATTCTCGAAAGTACTCTTAGAAATCTCGGACTACCCCGATAAGGAGGCCTTCTATGCCTTTTGCGATGGCCTACAAAATTGGGCAAAGTTGAAAATAGAGAGACGCGGAGCTCAAGATCTCGCGACGGCCATTGCAATTGCCGAGTCTCTCACTGAGTTCAAGAAGACCGAAAGTGCCAAGCCGAAGGTAAATAAGGGCAACGGTAGGGGAGGAGGCAAACTGAACAAAGAAGGCCCGTCCAAGAAAGAATGGTCCTCTAAGGGAAAAAATGAGGACAAAGGTGGTAAGCGACCACCCTTAAAGTGCTTCCTTTGCTAAGGTCCCCATATGGTACGGGAGTGCCCAAAACGGAACCACCTTTCCGCTATGATCGCAGAAAGAGAGCAACAAGAAAGTACGGACGCAAACATGGGATCCCTCCAAATTCTTAAAGCCATCACAGCCAAGGTAGAGGACCCCAAGCTCAATGATGGACAGTTGTTCGTACAAGTTAAAGTCGGGGGACAATCCGTACGGGAATTGGTGGACACAGGTGCATCAAACAACTTCCTTACCGGGGCCGAAGCCAAACGTTTGGGAGTCCAATACGTTGCAAAGGAAGGGTGGCTTAAATCGGTGAACTCCCCACCAAGACGAATCCTTAGTAGTGCTCGCAACGTAAAGTTGAGCGTTGGAGAATGGTCGGGCCTTGCGGATTTCTTGATCGTTCCTATAGATGACTATGATATGGTACTTAGCCTAGAGTTCATGGATCAAGTAAAAGCCATACCGATACCCTTCGCAAATGCCATATGAATTTTGGGAGAAGGGCAGCCATGCACAGCACCATTAACGTGGGTCAAGGCAAGACAAACGCCAACACTCTCGGCCCTCTAATTCTTTAAAGGAATTAAACGGGGCGAGCCAACATGCCTTATGGCACTAAGGGAAGAGTTTGAAAAATGTACCACCGAAGTGCCTAAGGAGATTGAGGAGGTACTAAAGGAGTACTAAGACGTTATGCTAAGGGAGTTGCCAAAGAAGTTACCACCAAAGAGGGAGGTGGATTATGTCATCGAGCTTGAGCCGGGCGCGAGACCCCCTGCTGCGGTGCCTTATCGCATGGCGCCTCCGGAGCTTGAAGAATTACGAAAGCAACTTAAAGAGTTGTTGGATGCAGGCTACATCCAACCCTCAAAGGCTCCTTATAGTGCATCGGTATTATTTCAAAGAAAGCACGACAGATCACTCAGGATGTGTATCGATTACCGAGCACTCAACAAAATCACCATAAAGAACAAGTATTCCATCCCGCTCATTGCCGACTTGTTTGATCAACTTGGAGAAGCACGGTGGTTCTCCAAGGGTACTATCAAGTCAGGATTACCGAAGGGGACGTGTCGAAGACAATGTGCATAGCAAGGTACTGGTTCCTTTGAGTTCTTAGTAATACCGTTCGGCTTAACAAATACTCCAGCTACCTTTTGTACACTCATGAACAAAGTATTCCAGCCCTTCTTGGATCGCTTTGTCGTGGTATACTTGGATGACTATAGTAGTATATAGTAAAACGTTAAGAGAGCACATGTGGAGCACCTTCTGCAAGTTTTTAGAACGCTTCGAGAAAATGAAGTATACGTTAAAAAGGAGAAGTGCGCCTTCGCACAACAGGAAGTTCATTCTTGAGGCATATCTTGGGACATGGAAATCTACGGATGGACGAAGCCAAGGTGAGTGCTATACAAGAATGAGAACCACCGAAGAAGATTCCTCGAATTACGGTCCTTCCTTGGATTGGTTAACTTACTATCGAAGATTCATTCGTAGTTACTCATCCTATAGCGGCACCCTTGACCGATCTCCTTAAGAAGAATAAGCCATGGGATTGGGACGATAAATGTCAAGCGGCGTTCGAAGCATTAAAGCGGGCGGTAACGGAGGAATCCGTATTGGCACTACCGGATCACTCTAACAGCTTCGAGGTGCATACTGATGCTTTCGACTTTGCCATTGGAGGCGTTTTTATGCAAGAGGGACATCCAGTTGCATACGAGAGCCGAAAGCTCAACGACACAGAACGGCGGTATATGATCCAAGAAAAGGAAATGACCGCCATCGTCCATTGTTTGCGGACTTGGAGGCATTACTTGCTAGGGTTCAAGCTCGTAGTAAAAACGGACAACGTGGTCACCAACTATTTTCAAGAACAACGGAAACTCTCTCCAAAACAAACCCGATGGCAGGACTTCTTGGCTGAATTTGACTACAAAATAGAGTACAAATCGGGCAAGGCCAACTTGGTTGCGGATGCACTAAGTTGGAAGTCGGAGCTAGCTAGCCTTACACAACCCAACTTCCCCATCGTGGATCGTCTCAAGAAAGGGACGGAGGAAGACCTTCAAGCTAAAAGTCTAGTGGAATTAATTACGCAAGGCAAGACCCGACGGTTTTGGCTGAGGAAGGGCTAATCCGCGCCAATGGAGGGAGGCTTTATGTGCCAAAATGGGATGGCCTTCGAAAAGAAATCATCAAGGAGTGTCATGACTCCTTATTGGCCGGGCATCAAGAGACACATCGCACGCTAGCCTTAGTGGAACAAGCCTATTATTGGCCAAATATGCATGACGATGTCGAGCTATACGTAAAGACTTGTCTTGTGTGCCAACAAGACAAGGGGGAACAAAATCGTCCCGCTGGTCTACTAGAGCCCTTACCAATTCTCGAGAGACCGTGGGAAAGTGTCTCAATGGACTTCATCGTGGGACTACCAATAGTGGACGGATGTAGCAACATTATGGTAGTCATCGATCGATTTTCCAAGTATGGGGTATTCATGCCAGTGCCAAAGAAATATAGTGCGAAGGACGCAGCTAAGCTATTCTTTAAGCACGCAGTCAAGTATTGGGGCATACCGAAAATGATCGTTAGTGACCAAGACACATGGTTCACCAAGAGGTTTTGGATGGAGATATTCAAGATTTTGGGCTCAGAATTTAATTTCTCAACAAGCTTTCATCCACAAACAGACAGGTTAACATAGCAGGTGAATGTTTCACTTGAAATATATCTACAACACTTTATAAGTGCCCAACCAACGAGATTGGGTAAAGCTACTAGATATCGCCTGATTCTCGTATAACTTACAACGGAGCGAGTCCACGGGAGCTAGTTCATTCGAGCTTGTAACGGGACAACAACCAATGGCTCCCCATACAATGGTGACCTCTTATACGGGAAAAAGCACAAGAGCTTTCATATTTGCCAACGAGTGGCAGGAAAAAGACCGAACTAGCTAAGGCGTGCTTAGCTAAGGTATCCAAAAGAATGAAAAAGTGAGCCAACAAGAAACGGAGGCACATGGAGTATGAGGAAGGAAATCTAGTCATGGTGAACTCTTCTCACATATCATTCGCAACTATGGAAACACGCCCAAGGGTCTACTTCGAAAATATGAAGGGTCATTTCTCATAGAAAAGAGGATAGGGAAGCTCGCTTATCGAGTCAAGTTGCCAGCACATCTCGAGGTTCATCCCGTCTTCCATGTAAGTTTCTTAAAACCGTACCATGTCGACAAGGAAGACCCCGCTCGAGGTGAATCCAAGAGAGCTCCAACCGCGGTCACCACCACTCATGACCACGATGTTGAAGAAATTATAGTGCAACAAGTCATTCCGAGGCACAGGACACATCCAAATTACGTTGAGTACTTGGTGCGATAGAAGGGACTGCCCGAAGCCGAGGCAATGTGGGAACGTGACCTAACGTTATGGCAACATGAAGACAAGATTCGGGCATACCGGACGACGCAATGAGGACATCGCCTAGATAGGTGGAGGAGGATGTCACAAGCTGCATTTTCCAACCCCAATTTTGCCTTAGAGGTTTGGCGGAACATTCTAGAGAAGTGTAGAGAGTCCTTGATCTTTCTAACCAAATGAGCACTCTAGAAACCTTCTAGCTTAGCCCAAGAAAGACTAAGTAGATTGTAGGCAATTCTAGAGACTTCCACTTAGCTTGTAAATATACTTAGAGTAGTATAGAATTCTCTAGAGGGACATTGTACACCATAGGATCAAATTAATCCCCACCGTCCATTAAGGAGGTGGAAGACTATATATAGGGGTCTTGGCCATTTGCCAAACCCAAGCTAGAAAGCTAGAGAGCAAGCAACCAACAAGTGTACTCAAAGCTTCCTTAATAAAGTGTTCTTTCAAAGTTTCCTATCTTGTGTTCCTTCTTAAGTTTTCTTGCCAACTTTTCTTCCACTCTTCGTTTAGTAAGTCCAAGGGTCTTAAGGTTTACTTAGCCACAAGGAACGAGTGGCTAAGTGCTGCACGAGCATAGCAAAAGAATAAGTCCGTGATAGTATATATCTATATATATGCATAAATATTATATATGTGTAATACGTGTGTGTATTTTATGCATATGTACATATGTATATGTATATATATGTACGTCTATACACACATACACATGTATGTACATACATACATGCATGCATGCATATATACATATGTATATGTATATATGTATGTATATATAGATCTATATATACATACATAGATGCATACATAAATGCATGTATAAATACATACTTATACATACAGTGTGTGTGTATTTTTAATTAAGCCAAAAGAAATATGAACAATGCCTTTCTCATGCCAAAAGGACTCATCGTTTCTTTTGTTAAAGCTCAAGTCAGGCTGACTAAAAAGAGTCGTTTGTTCACTTATTTGTCGTATAACAATGTTCTTCCTTTCTTACCAGGTCTTTCAACTTCTAAAATTTTGAAGAAAATCATAGGGAAATTATCCATCCTCATGTACAATTTTCTGCGCATTTATTTATGTTTAAATTTTAAGAAGATTACCCAATTGTTGGAAAACAATCCACCCTCATGTACACAATTTTTTATTAATATATTAACCAATATTAATATATCGGTTATAATACAGTTAAACACATAATTTCGTTATGATTTCTTTGACAAACAGGGAGAAAAAATTGTAGAATTTTTTTTAGAGTAAATGCTCATGCACATGCACATGCACATGTCCATGACAACGAAATAAGTACCACTACTATAATTTTTTTCCCCAACGACCAAAACATATCTTGATAAGTTATGTTTTTTAAGAATGTTGCAGTGACTCTTTGTTATAAAAATTATAAAACAAAATAACGGTATAGTATAAAATTTATCGTAATATACTAATTATTTAAAAAAGATTTACTCTCTCTCTCTCTATATATATATGTGTATGTATGTATATAGCTCCTACTCGAATTAGAGCCTAAACTCTACTTGAATAGCTCATCGAGCTATTCGAGCTTTAATATATAAATATATTATTTTTATTTTATATATAAAATTACTAAAATACTTTTATTCGTTTAGCAAATTACATCTTATCTTTTTGGTTTTGAATTAGTTTAAGTATAATTTGGTCAAAGTAATTAATATGAAATTAAAAAAATAAAAAAGAATAATTTGTAAAAACGATTCTTTCTTTTCTTACCTTTTTTCCTCCCATCTCGTCTTCCCGTTTCTTCATTCCCTCCTTCTTTGCTTTCCATACTTTCTAATCATTAGACAATACCCACAAAACACAACATACAACACATAGACACACATAAATAAACACCCACACGCACACGATTTATTTTAAAGCATTTTGTTGGTTTTTTGTGATGTTTGCTTGAAATGAAATAATGATATTGGAAAATTTGATTCATGGCTTTCTTGTTTTGATTTATGTCGATTGGTGTTAGAATCATGTTTAGTGTATTCTCCTGATTATTTTGGTGTAAAAATCACTCCAATCGAAATTGATTTAATGTTGGTTAACGGCGATAATGGTTCTTTTCTTTTTTGTTAGATCTATGGATTTTAAGGCTTTTGTATTCAATTCCCAGTTTAAATTTGTATTTTATGGGATAAAACGATTTTGGCGACATAGTTTGGAGTCGAAACAGACCGTTGGCAAGTCGTCGACAAGTCACCGGCGGTGGCAATGGTGGCCATCAGTTGTGGCCATCATTCTACAAATTAGATATAGTTTAGGGATGTGTTTGCAAATATGTAAACTTTAAAACTTTCTGTTCTTTATATTTTCCTCCCCTATAAATTTTTCGTACTTTACAATTTGACCTCAAATTTTGTAAAAGTTAACAAAATTAAATTCGAGCTCGAGTTCGAATATCTCGAATATGGCTTGAGCTCGAGCACTGAATCTGTGTGTTTGACGAGCTCGAGCGTAGTCATTTTGCAATTGAGCTGAGCTCGAACATGTGATGCTTGAGCTCGGCTCAACTCGATTATAGCCGTACTCTACTTAATTTCTCAACTGGAATTCATGTTATTTCTATTATAGGCAATAATATTCTTTCATTATAGTTTGTCCATAGCTTTGTAGTTTTATTATACTAGTACATGTCGATCCTCTAGACCCGTGATGAGTATTCATCCACTGGATTCCCACTTTCACCTCCTCCAGCTGCACCCTACTTCTAGTTTCCCCTATTTTATCAACTTATTGTTACCATTGCATTATGTTCAAAATATTTTTAGGGGATGTCTAGTTCAAGGAAATCAAGAAGAGGAATAGGTGTCAGTAGCAATAATACCTATTGGTAATGTTTGAAAAACAACAATTATTATTCTTCAATCGGAATGAAAGTGTGATTAATTAAAGTTTCTATGGTTCTCCCTAAAATACTATTCTATTAAATTTATTAACCTTCTTGGGGTATTGATACACATTCCATTAGTAAACCAAGCATGTTAGGGTGAATTCATCAAAACCCATACTCATAGTAGGGTTCATGATATTCATAGTAATAGTGATTGAGGAATTTTAACCAAATGGCTCTTTAAAAAATTATAAGATTTAAACATGTTTTTTCACTTTAAAAAGAATAACTAAATTAAAAAAATTTTAATATATATTTGAGAAAAATTTAATGTATAAAGGTAAGAAGAAAAAGACAAAAAATAATACATGTATTCTTTCTCGTTATATGTTTCTGGACAGAAAAAAGGCTATTATATATATATATATATATATATATATATATATATATATATATATATATATATATAGATATGAAGGCTGAACTTAAACAACACAGCTAATAGTTACCAATATGGTCAGGAAGGCGGCTTTCATCACATTGATAGATAAATTATTCAAGATTGTCACATTGAAATTGTTAATGCCAATTTTAAAACTTGAATGAAGTCATATATAGGAATTCATGATTTCTGATTATGAGTTTCCTTACCATTATCCCATTTCCACGCTTCAGTCCCTATGCGCTTGTCTAGAAGACGTAAATCTATGCAAGTTCTCTTTTTGGATCTAAACATCAAGTTTAAGTAAGTTTGTTTTCTGACCGAGACTATGCCAAACAACGGTGAAACGTTGTTATTTAGTTAGACTGAAATCACGTTTCTTTTCTTTGATCGAGTCTATGACCACATAGATTTTGATGAAGAAAACTTTTGACAAATTGCATGCATTAAAGTATGTTTCTTGACAGAAATGCGACAATTATATGTATATACAAGGTAAATGACGAAATACCTGTATCTGGCATCACTTCCAATCACATAATCTTCCTATTTTTTTTTTTTAATATGACCACATACATCCCTATGGTTTTACGAATGAAATATAGACGGAATCCATGTTTTGTCACATAATATTCACAAAATATTCCACATTTTTTTTTTTATAATCGTGGCTTTCAATTTTCAATAATATGTTAAAAAACTAATACTGACTTATAAAGTAAAACTTTCCAAATGCAATCTTTTAGTTATATTTGGAAATACACAATGTTCAAATATATTATCCTTAACAAAGAAGTCCAAACAAAATTACTTACAAATTTCTCTCCCGTATCATATATCCAACACAAAAAGAGTAACGTTCACCCATATAAGATATTAGACCGACCAGAATATTCTATCATGAATGAATACATGTTTTGATAATTATGTAAATATAAACAACTGTACAACTTTTTATTTGTGTTTTTTTTTCTAAGCTATTGATGCCACATTTTGGACGCCAACTAATTATCAAACTTTGGATCTTCTAGCCTTCAAAGAGATGAGAGTAGTTGATTCTACACCTAGTCCACACTCTGCATGTTTGCTTTATTGACTTGGAAGAAGCAGGATTTTTCGGCAGGTTGCACTCTGTTGGGATTCAAACGCAAAAACTAAACATAACTAATTGTGCATGTTGGCTTTATTGACTTGGAAGAAGCAGGATTTTTTGTCAAGTTGCACTCTGTTGGGATTCAAATGCAAAAACTAAACACAGCTATTTGATGAATCGAGAATCCAATAATATAATGAAATCCAATTTAATGAGAATAAAACCAAGATAAAATATGAATAGCA
>CM045571.1:7482793-7538320 GCA_024721245.1 Mitragyna speciosa
GAGCCTCTTCGATCTCAGAGGATGCATTTTTTATGATTTCCATTCTCGATGCTTGATTGCAGTTCACCCTAGTTAGGATTGACAATTACCTTTTCTAATTGCACAAACCAATGTAGAAATTAACTCAACATATATAGAAACTAACACAGATATTATGGACACTTGGTCTTTTTTTTTATCCAGAAATCAACAGAGTGTATTCATATATACCAGTCTGAAATTTATAGACATGTACAAAAGGGCTACTGCCCAATAACAGTTTCTGCGGCTTCCGAGATCCACAAGGGAAATCTCTCTTCCCATCTAACAACCTGTTTAAGTCTAAAGCATAATTCGCTATTTTACTTGCTGCTTTTTTATTTTTACAACTTGCCGGACTAAATGAACAAAAATCGAACATATCTCCTAAGAAAAGTATATTTTCAACTATAGTTCCACAACGCACATCATTGACATCTTGCTTCAAAATCTTCTGCAACAGACCGTTCGACTGGATCATGACTTGAATTCTTTTCCAACCTCTATCCTTTGCAAGTAGCGAATTCAACTTAACTCCATTAGCCTCCTCCATCAGCCTATCTGCTTCTCTGGATTCATTGCCAGCCCATACCAACTGCAATTTTTCTCTATGATCCTTTGCCACGATACAATACGCCAATTTTCATTTGATTGCATTGATGCTCCCACCACACCATAACTGTACAGTTCCTACTTGCATTGGGCCCATGGTTTAAAGTTGAGGTCTCGGTCGTGGTCGCGGTCGCGACGTATACTGTTCCACATCGGACTCAGTGTATCAGTCACAGTTTCGGCCAGACGTATATTTTAAAATAATTTTTATTTTATAAATAATCATTCAAAATATAAAACATGTTAAAAAATAACTAAAAAAATTAGTAAAGAAATTTTTTTTAAATGTACTAATTTTACCCGATATAAAAAATATTATATATCTTTAAGCAGTTAACACAATGCTATCACAAATAAAATCAAAATAGCACATAATATAATTTTAAAAGTAACAATTGTATAAGTAAATAGAAGAGTAGTTAAAAATTCAGTGAGATAGTTGTTAAAAAAATATTAAAATTTTTAATTTTTATTTCCTAATCTAGACTAATTTCCTATTTTTTCTTAATTAAACCTAATTTTTTCCTTTTTCTTTTTTCTTCTTTTTTCTCTAATTCCCCTACCCCCTCTCTTCTCTTAAACTCATTCCCGTAAGCGCCTCCGCCCCCCCCCCCCTCTCTGTCTCTTCCTCTCCTCTCCACTTACCACCAACAGAGCAACCACCATCCACCACCCTCCTATGTCTCTATCCCACCGCCCATCACCTCCCTCTCCTCTCTGTCTCTTCCTTCCTTCGCCACCAACGCAACCGCCTCCCTCTCTTTCCTCTTTCTAATCCACCACCCTCCATCAGCGACCTCCTCTTTCCTCTCTTTCTCTATCTCTCCTTGCCTCCACCCATCCGTCTCTCTACTCTCTCGTTTCTCTGAACCTCGACCATCATCCATGGTTTTGTTTTGGTGGTGATTTGGGGCTGTTATGTAGCTGTCTTGGCTAGTGGCTGTGGATCTATGATTTGGTGTGTGATTTGGTGTGGTCAATGGCTGTTATGCTAGTGGTTGGTGGTGGACGCAAGTGGACTTTTTGATTTGGCTCGATCTGACTCGGACAACTTGGTCGTGACGCGGCCAATTTTTTTTACTCGAGGACAACTCGGTCCGAGTCAACCGATTTTTGACGAGTTCTCAGCGAGTCTCCTGTCTCCGAATAGTATTGGACCGGTCTTGAACCGGAAGCCTCCGTTCCAATGAGGACTCAACCGAGTCATCTCTGACTCGGTCGAGTCTTTGAATCATGATTGGGACTGTGGAGCCTTCCTGTTCCCCCTCGTCCATATCTTTGATACCTGACCCATTTTCAATCTTGTTAGCTTCCTCAAACTCTGTCCATACTGTCAATGCCAGCTGCACCACCTCATGGCCATTTTTACTTTCATTCTTGAATTGCATGTTGTTCCTGTTTTTCCATATATGCCAAAGAATATAGACTATTAGTTCAATGTGTTGAGTTCCATTAGATCTCTTTTTAGCCTCCATTAGTCGCTCCCACCAACTCCAGAAGTTAGAGCTGACTTCCTCCAATCCATCCATTGTAAAGGAGCCATTTCCCGTACTAAATTAGCCTTTCCACACTGTAGAAGTGTATGTTCAATGGTTTCAATTTCTTCTCCGCAGCAAGGACAAAAAGGATCTCCACTCCCAGTTTTGAAATGAACTAGCCCTTTGACAGGTAAAGTCTGATTAAGGCACTTCCATAGAAAGTGCTTAATCTTTTGTTTTTCTTTCAAGCTCCAAACACTTTGCCATACTCTGCCTTTTTGGTTCTCCACACTAGATTCTCCCCTGCTATCGAAGCTTGACTCTCCTTAGACAATTCTTTTGCCAAAGCATATCCAGAGCTAACCGTATAGCTCCCATTCTCTGTCTCTTTCCAAATTAGCCTGTCAATATTAGAAGTCATACTGAGAGGAATCCTTAGAATTTTTTCTGCATCATCTCTGGAAAAAATGCTTCTAACTGTCTCAGCCTTCCAGCATCTATCCTGAATCAGTCAGCGTCTAGCCTGTCAATATTATGGACACTTAGTCATTGTGTGTATAAATGTATAATACTCACCGCTGGCTTATCTTATTTTAAAATTGTCTCATTTTTTAATCTACTAAACGAAATTCAAATAAAGAGATGTTAGCTTTGAATTGTCTCTAATAATTATCTATAACAATTTGAGGAACCCATACCCCTCAAAAGGGCGCCTCAGACTGCACTTTTTTAAGTTGAACACTTTTTAACCTTTCAACCAACGGAGAACCCATGGCCTGCTCTTTAAATCAGTCAAGCCCCTATGCTCTGGAGATGGTCTTTTGTAAGTTTGACATGTTATCGTGGCTTTCAATTTTTCAGTATTATATAAAAAAATTAATGTGGACTTACAAAGCAAAACTTCCAACTGCTATCTTTTAGTTATATTTGGAAATAAGCAAAATAATGTTCAAATATATTATACTTAACAAAGAAGTCCAAAAAAATTACATAAAAATTTCTTCCCATCACAAACGTATCCAATACAAAAATAGTAATGTTCACTACTAAAAAAATGACTTTTCGTAACGCATCCAAAACGGTGACAAAAAGGCTCAAAAACCGTGACAATAAGTATTTGACACAGAATAATCACAGTTTTAGAGGCGTGGGCAATGCAGGCGTTACAAATAGTATTGCCACGATCCTTTGACCGTGACAAAAACTTTTTGTCACGGATTTGTCACAATTTTGGCAATGTGACAAAAAAAATGTGTCATATAAACTTAGACTTTTTACCACGAATTTGTCACAGTCGATGCAAGTTGCAAAAAATAAAATATTTATAATCACGGTTATAGATCTGTTGCAATTAATATTTTAGATCAGTCGCAAAAACTTTTTACTACAGTATTATCACTGTATAAGTAATATGACAAATAGCTTTGTCAATATAATAATATTATATAAAAATAAATTTTATATTAGTGTATAAATTCACATAAATATCTATTGCAATCCAGACTAAATTTTCCTTTATATTCAAGGTTCTTAATTATACAAACAAAAATAATTGTTATCTTATGTATTGATAATTATAGAATTAACACATCCAATTTTATGTCATTCTAACAGACATACTTCAAAACCTCAATAATCACAAAAACATTTGTTGCCATAATTCATCCAACTATCTCCGCAGTTGAGCAACATCATTATAAACAAATATTGATAACATCTCAATAATAAAAAGCATGATGTCATGAAACTGTATCTTCATAAGATTTACATTAGTAAAAGCATAGGATAATGAACTTCTAAAAAATCATCCTTTAATACTATTTGTCAAGACAAGATAGAACAATATCCAGCACCAGCAACAACATTCTTCTGCTTTCATTCAAAATCTTCATTATTTATATCCTGAAAATAATGAAAAATAAAAAATCATAAATATGCATTAGCTTATAGTAAAAGACAACATGCAAGACATATTTGTATAATTTCAAAATCTATGTAAATTAAAATTGCAAAAAAATACAATTCAAAAAATAAGAATTTTTTTGCAAAAACCACAAATATCTTAATCTAATAAAGGTCAAGAATAAGAATATATTTAATATAAGTCAAGAACAGGTATTTATATAATACATATATATGTACAACAAAAATCAAATCACTACGCAACAACCTACAATTATGAACAAAGTCAAAGAATGATTACATATAAGATAAAGGCAAAAGTTATTAATAGACAAAAAGAGATATTTTCAACAATAGTTCAAAAAAACTAATGATTAGTATATTCTAACGTTCATAATTTGACTAACCTCCTCCATTGTCAATCCATCAAAATCATCATTATTTACATTTTGAGGCAAACTCTTCTCTTGTTGAGGTTCATTTGTTGATCTTGGTATCTAAAACATAAAAAGAAAAACAAAATTATGCAACATAAGCTGTGAACAAAAATGAAGGATCCATGGACTGCTTAGCAATCAAAGACAAGTGATATCCATGCAAAGTTTGCAATCCTACACGAGTGAAAAAGTTTGATGTGAAGCGAATTTGGAGATTGTAAATGCCATTACTACTTATAAAGCAAATTGATGTAATAGCAACAGGAGCTAGTATGTGCCATAAAGTAATTGACCAACCATTGTTAATGGTGAATATAGTGGTTGTGAACAGAATGATCTTCTGCATCACCTTGAAATAAAAGACACATAATGCCTATCTATGCAACATTTGTCCTTAAAAAATAATCCACAACAATTTGGCATAAAATCATTTTCTCATAGGCAATATATAAACCAAAACAACCCAATGTTCAAACAGAACAGCACAAAGCTAAATTAGAGCTTTTTTCTACCATCTTCAAATGACTTGAACCAAATTAAAATAATCAAGTCAAAACAAGAAGCATTCTTCCACTACAAAGATTCCACCAATTCAAAGTGGGTTTTCTACTTTCCATCCATAAAGCAATCAATCACAAAGGAACAGGCTTCAACATCCTACCAAACCCAATTAATGTTGTGAATACCACAAATTTGTTCCTTAAACAAATAGGAAAGTGACCTAAAATTGTGACTTATACAAGCAAATAGGACAAACCAGGTAGGCAAATGCAAAAAAAAAACTTGCAAACAACTTATATCACATGACATTGAGATTTCCAAAACTATGTACAGTCACCACTTGGTCCTATACCCACAAAATCAGCAGCAAGAATATACAAACAACATATGAAAACAAACAGAAATGTAGATGAAGACCAAAAACCATAAACCTTAAACTGCATGCATCAACAGTCACCAAATCAAAAAGTCAAATCCCGTGCATTAACATAAAACAGAGTAGACAATCACCTAAAAACATACCAGTAAACCAGACCAGAAGTTCTAAAATCTCCACATGAGAATAATCGACAAAAAGAAAGCATAGGATATAATTGAAAAAAAAAACAAGTGGTCTGTCTTTTTGACCTGGTGACCGTTTTGTAGTTTTGCATTAAGATTGTCAATTTGAGCCTGCATGTCCGATATTTTTCCTCCATACTTTTGCTCATAGAATTCTTCAACTTTGTTCATAATCATTGTCATGTAATGATCAGAAAGCTGATGCTTTGAACTAGTGCCACCAAAGTATTGAGATGGTGAAGGACCTAAGCCTACTGTTCTCACATACCCTCGACATTCGGATCCCATAACCTCCTTGAATATGCGTTGTTTTACCTCTACTGTATGTTCTGAGGTAGGAATGTGAGAAAGCTTCTCTTTCATTTGACCCTTCAGACATTACAAGAAATTATAAAAGTCATCAAAAGCACGGTTAATCAAAATTAGAAAAAAAATGTCTTTCACTTACAATAACTATAGCAGCTTCATCATCCTTCGGAATACCATTTGGGTCCGTTCGTGTTTTGATATATACTGAGAGTTGGTCAGTATCCTAAACCATTTTCTTTCATCTGAAACACAAATAATATAAATATAAATTACAAGCTCAAATATTCCTAAGCAACTAATATCAAACAATTACTAGATTCATAAAAGTAATATACCTCCTGTCGTATAATAGCATGTGGTGTTCTACCAGTTCTATGAGCAGGGCCATGCATTGCTCTATTCTTTTTATTTTGATCAGCAACACTCTTTTTGTAAGAATTCAACAATGTTAAATACCAAAACATATGCAACACCAATAAGCTATTAAAGCAAACTAACAACGGAAATGATATAAGCTAACATAAATTCTAAAATAATTGAAAGACATTTCATTGCATACTTTAACCGTCTCTAAACTCCAATACTCAACGAGAACTTTCCATTGTTCAGGTTGAACTCGAGTAGGAACATTAGCCAAGGCCTCCTCCTTACTCTTTCCTTTAAAGTATGCTCTTTTTAGGACGCTCTTCCAACTTCTCCATTTCTCGCCAAGAGACTTCATACAATTGGTCCTATATGCAAGAGGACACGTGGCTATTGCCTAAACAACAAATAAAAAATATTGTGAAATATTTTACATTTGTTCAATGGAATAACGGTGGAACAATCATTATTTTATAACTTTGTACCTGAATGTCATTCCAAAGTACATCCAATGTATCTTCTGGAATATCATTCCACGCCTCATACGTAAGTGGAAGTCGTATGCCATTGCGTGCCAACTTACCGAGGTATTTCATGAACACTGTCCTATTTGGTCCAATTGGTTGCATCTCTTCATTGAAGTCAATAATCAACTGCAGCTCTGGTTTCAAATTTGGACCTCTACTTGGACCTCTTCCTCGTTTTTTCGTATTTGCTGCAATATGTATATTAAACCAATCAAGCATATAAGAATAAATAATTTCAAAAATATAAATAAATAAAGAGTAAATTAGTAAATCAAAACATAAGAGAACGTAATCATCAAAATGAATAAGCTAAAAGACATACCTGCCAGCTCTACAGTAGATGTATCTCCACTAAGTTGGGAGCCAACTTGTGCTGATTGAGTGACACCTCGAGAATCTATAATCACATTGCTCCTACTAGAAGTACGTATAGAACCGAGTTCATCACCAAGCTTTTGACTTATTCCATGTAAACCACTGGTATTCGTACTTTCTATACCCATTCCAAGTGAATTACATGCATTATGCACAACTTGAGAACTAAACGCACCACTTACAACTCGAGGCATAGATGCACTAACAATAGTTTGAGCAAGTGATGCATTACCTACAACATGGTGAAATGAACTATCGACTCTTGGGGAACCTAATGGGTAGTCATTAGCAGCTCGCAAACTCGAATCCAACAACCCAGATGTACAGTTTAAACCTTGAGAAATATGAGGACTTCCTCGAAGAGAACCTAATACACCAACTTTATTGAAAATTTGTGACTGTGAAACATCTAATTCTGGGATTGGATGAGCTCGAGTTGGTGGACGGCGTTGCCCATGTTTACTAAAGACTCGAGGTATTGATTGAGGCTGCAATTGCTGATCAGATGTAGTGCCAAAAGGTGTACCAATTGTGGCATCTAACTTATCTGTCATGGTAGTACCTCGAGCTTTCCTTTTTGTCATGACAACCTATATATCAAATTACCAAAATAAAATGTGAAGCAATCACCTGTCCATGCCACTTTATTCATTAATAATTGATAAAGTAACAAATATTGCAACAAACAGAAGTAAAATAGCCTTAAAGGAAAGACGCTTCCCTTTTGCCAGATTGCAGAGCAAAAAAATGAAACCAAAGTCTACACGTCTTGTGGTAAAACTATTTGTAAATAACTAATTACAATCTATTATAGAAACAAATGCCCAAAAAAACATGTCCAATACATGACCATAATTCAATAATAACTTTTTATTTCTTTGATAACTAACACACCAATCAATTTGCAGCAGTCCCTGTATCATAATCAACAATAATTACAATGAAAGAAGATATTCATTAGCATACCAAACACCAATTCAGAAATCTTACAAGAATTTCCTTTCATTTTGAAACTTTTTTCTCCGAAGCATCCTAGTCCCTTGATTGATAAGATATGGAAAAAGAAAAAGGGGAAAAATACATAATAAAAAAAAAGAACAAATACTGCCAAGGAAACATGAATTTGAGCACAAACAAATGAATCTTCGTTATAAATTAAGCATCTTATCAAGAAAGGACATTCATTTTATGGGGTAACTAATTTTAGTTGGAAAAAGACTTCTAAAGTTAATGCAAAATGACATTACATCTAAAGTATTGACCACAGGCAAATTCAAGTAATTAAAATTTAGAGCATCATATTATTACCCTTCAACTGATAAAATCTTTGCAGTAGGATGAGTGATTTTATTCTCAACTACCATACTCAAATATCACCAAAAACTTGAACTATAAACTTAAAAGAAAAGAAAATGCCAGTACTTATAACTTAACTACCAGAATTTCAAGATTCTAGCCAATAGAAAAGCCCATTTTGCAAATAATTAAGAACCAAAACTAAATTCAAAACTGCAACCTTATAAACATTGGCAAGCAAAAAAATTAAACTTAGCCAAAAGAGAAAGAAATGGGAAATGACATAAACACACTCATACAATTACAACATATACGCAAATTATCAAGGATTTGAAACTGAGAAGATTCATTAAACAATTCAAAGTCATAATAAAAATCCATATGCTCTCTTATAGTGTTGAAGAAAAAATAATAGTGCTAAATTATTTTTTCTATCTTTGTAAAAGAAGTTTCTTAAACTAAAAAGTAAAAGCAGCAAGTATTCCCATTAGATGTCAAATATTATCCCCTTCCATGTCCATATCATTGTGATGGCCTAATGTCTCATTCACATCAAGTGGCATTGCTTCAGCTCCTTGCTGTACCCAAACATTATCCTCTTCACAAATAGCAGCATTCTCATCAAGTACTTGCGTGCTAAAAGGTTCGACTTCTGAAGTACCAAAATCTGCGTCAAAGACATCCCTGGGAGTTATTTTCATCACAACCTGCCAATCTGGTTCTATTGGGTCAGAAACATAACAAACTTGCTCTGCTTGAGTAGCCAATATAAAGGGCTCATCATCTTTAGCATTGTCTTTGTACATCAAGTAGTTGAAGTTCACCAAGGTGAATTTGAACATATCTTCTTTCTTCCCTCTCTGATTATCAACCCAATCACATCTAAAAAGAACAAATTTCAGTTGACTACTATATCTTATTTCAATGATATCAGTCAATACCCCGTAGTAGATGACATCTCCAATAATAGGATTCTTGTCTTTTCGACTAGCATAGCTCAATGTTTCTGCTCTAATAGTTACCCCACTATTTTGGGTTGTTTTACTAGCATCGTTACTTTTAGTACGAAAACGGAAACCATTAACAATGTAAGATTTGAACCTCCTCCCATCCAAATCAGGACCATCGGCTAATGCTTTGATATCATTAGACAAATTCATAGTCAACCGATTGTCTTGGACCTATAATGCAAGATATGACTAGGTAAAATATTTGTGATTAAAATTAAATGGTGCTAAAGGATTAATTTAATCATGCTTACATATTTTTTGAACCACCCAAGAAATCTTTCATTATGAATACGTTGAATTTGATGATCACTACATCGTGGCATTTCTCTCCTAAGCTCTGCAATATGTACACTGTAAACAATAATTTAGAATATTAATATGTTATTCTAAGAAATTGAGGTCTATAAATTTAATTGTCAAGATCAAAAATATACCTAAGAAATGATTGTACAGCTTCAGTATTCATCAAGATATATTTATGAGCTTGTTCCCATGTAACTTTATCAAATATGACATCCTCAACCTTTCCTAAAGCACTGGCCCACTGCAGCACCATGATTGTGCATCCTAGATGGTTGCTGAGATTTACTATTCACATCATTCAAGTACCTTGTGCAAAAATTCATGCACTCTTCCATCAAGTATCCATTGGAAATTGATGCCTCTGGATGGGCACGATTACGTACATATCGCTTTAAAGTTAATAGGTACCTATACAAGTCATGAAATCTATGAGCATTATAATTTATCAATAAATTACAACAATTACGAACATAAAACTCACCTTTCAATTGGGTACATCCATCGAAATTGGACAGGACCAGCCAACATCACTTCTTCAGCTAAATGTATAGGCAAATGTTCCATGATATCAAAAAATGATGGAGGGAAAATCTTCTCCAAATGACAAAGTATGAGGGCAATTTGATCTTGCATATACTCTAAATCACTCACTCGATTCACCTTCGAACAAAGTTGCCTAAAGAAGTTGGACAACTCAATTAACGGCTTGACTACAGTTTTGGGCAATACTCTTCGAATGGCTAATGGAAATAATTGTTGCATGATAATGTGAGTATCATGACTCTTCAAACCAGATATGCTTCTATCTTGCAAGTTCACACATCTAGATATATTTGACGCATATCCATCGGGAACTTTCACATCTTTCAACACCTTCAAGAATAAGTATTTTCCATCTTTATTCAACGTAAAACATGCTGGCAATATGGTTGTCTTTCCATGTACTTCATGAGGGTGCAAGGATGTTCTAATTCTCATTTCCTCTAAATCACGACGAGAATTAACATGATCTTTTGATTTTCCAGCAACATTTAACAATGTAAACATAAGGTTATCACCAAAATTCTTCTCATTATGCATCACATCTAGGCTATGCGGAACCAAATTATCTTTCCAATATGGAAGCTCCCAAAATATGCTCTTTTTTTTCCAATTACCAATGGCTGTCATTTGCATCTCTCCTCGTTGCCTATTTTTAATGTCATCTTCCTTGTACTCTGTCAATACGTTACTCAACTGGTCTAGAACTTCATCGCTAGAGGATCGAGTAGGTTTGCACTCATACTCTCTTTTTCCATCAAATGAAACCTTGTCCTTACGAAATTTGTGATTTGTGGACAAGAAACGTCGATGACCCATGTAACAATGCTTTCTAGAATGCTTCAACCATTGAGAACGAGTTTTATTCCCACAAATTGGACATGCTAATTCACCCTTAGTACTCCATCCAGACAGTATGGCATAAGCAGGGAAGTCATTTATCGTCCATAATAAAGCTGCATGTAACTTAAACATTTGGTTTGTAGAAGCATCATATGTAAGCACACCATCATTCCACAATTCTAATAATTCTTCTATAAGCAACTGTAAATAAATATCTATCCTCTGACCAGGCGCTTTAGGACCATCAATAAGCATAGACAGAATAAGAAAAGATTGTTTCATACATAAACTTGGTGGTAAATTATATGGAATAAGCACCACAGGCCATGTACTATGAGAAATAGACATCGACCTAAAGGGATTGAAACCATCAGCTGCCAACCCAAGTCTAACATTACGGATATCACTAGCAAATTCAGGATTTTTCTCATCAAAATGCTTCCAAGCATAGGAATCAGCTGGATGCCTTTGTATGCCATCATCATTTCTTTCCTCAGCATGCCACTTCATAAGTGAAGCAGTTTTTGATGACATAAAAAGCTTTTGAAGTCTTGGTTTCAAGGGAAAATACCTCACTTGTTTTGCAACTGCTTTTTTACTCCCTAACTTGTATCTCGATGTTTCACAAATTTTACAATGATCATGTGCCTCATGCTCACCACGAAACAACATGCAATTGTTAGGGCATGCATCAAATGTCTTATAAGTGAATCCCAAATCTTCAGTAATTTTTTTGGCATCATAGTAGGATTTCGGAAGCTTTGCGTTAGGAAATGCCTTCTTCAACAATTCAAGAAGCCCAGTGAATGTTGTATCTGGCCAACCACCTAGAACTTTCAAATGTAATAGGTGAACAATAAAAGAGAGTTTTGTAAATTCCTTACAACCAGGATATAGGTCACATTCAGCATCTTGCAAAAGTTTTAAGAAGTGACTCGTATCCTCATTAGGCCCGTGAAAACAATCAGCTTGAGATGAATTATCGACACCAAAATTATAATCCATATTTGGGAACCCAAATGCTTCATGCACCATGCCAACCATATCATCCCCCATATTTGAATGCGTTGCTCCATCTAATGTCTGCACTATTTCTTGGGAGGCATGTGTTTCTCCATGAAAAATCCAAATAAAATAGCTGTCCGTGAAGCCATGAATAATTAAGTGACCCCTAACAGACTCTTTTGGCAAAAAGTACCGGTTATCACATTCTTTACAAGGGCAATAAATTGTTGAATCATTAACTTTGTTTTGATATGCATACTTCAAAAATTCATCAACCTTACTTCTAAAATAATTGGAAGTCCTCTCTTTGGAATACATCCAGCTCCTATCCATATCAATAATTTTTTCCAAAGGCCTAAAAAATAGTCACTATGTATCAGTTGCCATCGTTCATCACCAATGTCATGATAGTGAAGAAATATAGCACATGAATCATATTAGTGCATCATGCAATCTTACAGAAGTCCATGATGTAGGAAAGGAAAATATGAAAGGTTAATTTCTTTGTTTCATTATTGTTTATTTAATTTACAATATAATGTTCTCAAGGAGTAGTGCATGGAAAACTAATGGTATTTAACAAACTTCAGGTTGCTTCAAGTGTATTACGCTTCAGATCTCAATTGCCATTATCTTGGGAATTGCATAATTGTGAAGGAAGAAAAACTATCCTTTTTTATGATAGTACTGGAAACTTTTCATTATCTTTTAAATTAATTGGCTTTTGAATTTTGAGGATTGAAGTATAAGTTGGAAAGTACAAATTTCTTGTTTTGCTTGCTTGCTTGCTTGTGTTAGGAGGGCTTGATCATCATTGATTTTTGTAGTGTGTTTAATTTTAGTTTAGAAACTGGATGACACTTGTTTTTTCAACCCTTTTTGGACTGGAAAATTTTTACGTTCTTAATGTAGTAGCTGTGTAGGTGCAAGGTGTTGCAGTAATTGTGTAGGTGCAGGTGTTGGTATGTGATTGTGCTAAGGTTAATGCCGTGATAAGTGCTATGGTGGTTGGAAGCAATGTAATTCTTCTACTCCAGCTCAAAACACAACCATCAAGCCTATGTATACACTAATCGCTTTCATCATTCAATCCAAACTGATCCATTCCACTCTTCACTAGAATTTCTATATGATATTATAATCATCATCAAGATTACCAACAACTACTTCTATCTAAACGCGACAAAGGTATGTTCAGGAGACAATTCATTTAGAAAATTCTTAATAGTGCTAATAATCTCATTTATGAGAAATATATCATCAACCATTCCATTTTTCATTATGCTTGTTTAGTTCTTTAAAAGATAGGACGGCAAAGAAACACATTTTGTATATTCAATATAACAACTGAAAATAAATATTGCACAACAAAGCCACTTTATAAGTTTCAATATCAATAACTTGAATATGTCTTCGACTGAATAAAATCCTATAATAGATAATATTATAACCAAGCATAAAAGGACATGATCAAGATCATATAAACAAGAAAGACATAATCAATAATGAAAATAGACATTGAAATAGTCAATTCAATGAAATTAACATCTTAGGTCTAATAGTATGAATGCATCGCTATTGTGAAAGAAAGGTACAATGTATATTATACTAAAAAGTATAGCATACCTTAGTTAAAAGTAGATTCCAGCGCAATAGAGCTCCAAATACGTCACTCCTAGTAGTTGGTTCCTAGCAAAAATACAAGAAAAAATAAGGTATTATTTTTCTTTTGGCAAATATATGTTATTAATGAATGAGACTTCACTGATAAATAGTTCAAAATATTATATCTTGCTTAAGAAAAAAAAATAATACTCCAACCTTTTGCTTTCCTTCACGTTTTCTAACCATTATTACTTCAAAAAGGCATTATAACACTGCGACCTTATATTTTCCAAAGTTCTTGTGTATGCTGGAAATACGTACAAATTAAAAAAAAAAAGAAAAGAAAAGGCACATACGTTAAAGATCACAAATGATTTCTTCAACAAACTTGTAAGAAAAATGAGTGAGTTGTGACCTCTGTCGTAGTGTTAAATATAGTAGCAAGAAAAACGAAATTCAAATAAAATTGCAATGAGGATAATACAGAAACATAATCAACAAATAGCCATGATGTTAGTGAACCATAAGATAAGGAAGACAACTTTGTCTTCCAAAGTTAAACTCCCAGACTCCATTATTTATGTGGGACAAATTGAGTGTATACTTACTAATGTACAGATTGAATCATCAAAACAGCTACAATAAACTTTGGGGCAAAAGTTTGAAATCCATGTAATGAAATCTTTCTTCTTTTTTAGCTTCTTGTCTCTTAATTTTCACAGCAACTTGACAATCTATGGTAAACAAGTGGCACATAGGAATTTTGCAAAATGCTTTTAAACATTTCTGCATTATCTATACTACAATTTTATAAAATTTTGACCTTTAAACCTTAAGCTTAATCATTAAACAAACAGCCAGCAAAATCAAAGAAGTACAATTCCATTATTGTTTCCTAAAATAAAAAACGTTGCCTTTTTCTTGTCTCGTGTTCATCGGGCATCAGAAAATTCAACAAATAACTTCTTCTTTTTCTTGTCTCATATTCATCGGGCATTAGAAAGTTCAACAAACACTGTAATGTGGAAAAAAATACATTCTTTTTTAAAAAAATTTTATCTCCCATTTTTCCCCTTCAACTTTCTAATTAAGATTCACCAATTAGGCGACAAGATTCTCCAAGATTCTTTATTTCTCTTTTTTTGGTGGTAAATTCCTCCTCATGTAATATTGTGTTTTCAAGAATTTCAAGCACATAACATTCTTATAAAAATAAATATGAAGAAACTTACCTGATAGCAGATTTAGACTACACTTCGGAAATCTTCAACATGAAATCTTGGAACCGATTAAACTATAAGCAAATAATCAAAGAGCAATTGGTGAGAGTAGGTTATACCTTCACCATGAAATCCTAGATACAATTAAAATATAAAGAAATAATCAAAGTGCAATTGGTGAGAGTAGGTTATGTAGTTTCTGGGCAAAAGGATGGAAACGGACTTGCAATTGATTTTGGGTAAAAAGTTGGAAGCCGAGAGTTCCAAGGATAGTGGGGACTTGGAGTGGTTTTGACATCACGTGTATCACTTCAAAGTCCAACATTACAATACTACGTAGTTTTGATACAGTATATTTCCATTTGGCGCCTTTTTTTTATTTTTTTTACACGGTGTTGTCTTGCCGCCTTTTTCTGAATAATTTCCAAAAAATATTCTTAGCTGTTTTTTTTATTTTTTTTTACTTTGAAGTAAAAATTATTTTTTCTAAGGTCTATCTTGAGACATTAGTTAATTTGGGTATAAGTTTTATTTTTTTTTTGGTTTCCAAATTTACTAAGTACAGTGAAATAATTAATATGAGTATATGTGTCATGTTAAACAAGAAATTGTGTACAATAAAATCGTTACAAATTCTATGTAATTTTTCAAAGCATGCTTGCTAGAGCTCGACTAGTATACAATTATATTAGTTTTTTAAATGATGTTTAAGATGATTACAACATTGTTTGTATGTATGTATTATTGTATCTATTAATACATAATAATCATCCATTCATGAAGAGTTAATATTTAATTATTTCTAATGTGCTAAACTACCATATGCATATATCATGGCGAGACTTAAATATCTAATTGTTGTATATTAACATTCTTTGGCTTTGTGCATATATACATACAAGGGGGACATGGAAATTGTGAGTTAAGTGGGGCAAGAATATAAGTATATATCTCTATGATGATTAATTTAAATTTTTTTAATTTTAAAGGCAAAATGCATGTAAAAGTTTTAAATTTTTTCAAAGGTAAAAATTAATATTTATAATTTTCTTGTTGTGAACATAGATAATTAAGTGGGTATAAAAATTGGTATATTTTCTATATATGTGAGCATGTGCATATGTGTGTGCACAAGATGTGTGTCATTTATAAATTTTGTTTTAACTTTTAATATTTTAAGATATTCCCATTGCAATTTTCTTTCTCTCTTTTTCTTTAATGAATTCATAATTAATTTAAATGCTTTCTTCATATAAATAACCAATTAGACTTAAGATACATTCTACACAAATTAGTGCGCACATTGAGATAAATTGAAAAAAAAATACAAATCAGTTAAGGACTAATATATAGCAATTTTAATTTGTCTTATTATCTAAAAAAGATAATGATAACCAATAGTAATAATTTTTGTCACGGTAACATATTGCACGTGGTGAATGTACTTTTTTTAACACAGTCAAAATATGATCGTGACAAATAATGACTATTCGTAACGGTTTTGGAGGTGTGGCAATAAATATCGTAGTAAATACTTGTTTATTGTCACAGGCAGTAAAATTGTGATAATAAGTCATCTTTTTACCACAATTCTGGAACCGTGACTAAAAAAACCGTGACAAAAAGTCATTTTTTTAGTAGTGGTTCACCCATATAAAACATCAGACCCACCAGAATATTCTATTATATCAATACTTGTTTTGATAATTATGTAAATATAAAGAACTGTGCAACTTTTTATTTGCCTGTTTTCTTCTTATAAGTTGTTGATGCCATATTTTGGACACCAACTAATTATCAAACTTTCTGATTAATTTTCTAGTTAATAGGAAAATTGACTAAGTCACAATTGTTTAATCCACCTTATGTCTATTTTTTATTTGTTATATCATAAAACTGTTCATTATGAATAGATTTTGATTCTTTGTTTAATAAAAAAATGAATCTCATAAAGTGAATGTCCTTACTCTGCAATCGTTCTTTTTACCTTTTATTTTATGATAACCAGAATCATAATAGTCGAAACAAACGTGGCCTGTGTAGGTTGTGGAAAGTAAGTGAGTCATGTTTGGGGTATTCATGTAGACAGAAATACAGGAATCCAGAGTCCACTCCACCAGTCATTCCCCTAATCATTTGAATATGTAGTGGGAATGGAAAAGTACCATTCTTTTTTTTTTTTTTCCTCCGCTGCCTTTGACTGCATCAATAGTAAAAAAAAAAAAAAAGATGACTAGATTTCCACCATTATTCGATGAATAAATTTAAATAAAAGATATGTCAAAAAGTAAAACTTATGAAGACTTGAAGTTGGGGCAATATCCAAATGGAAAACCTATGAAGTCTTGAAGCCTTGTCTTCATTTTGCGATGATTAAACGAAAGAATGTCAAAAAAGGAAAACCTGCGAAGTCTTGAAGTCTTGTAGCTTACGAACAGGATTATTTAATGGCTCATTTGCTTGAATAAGTGAACAAACCGCACTTTTTAGCCAGCCAGACTAGAACTTTAACAAAAGAAACCATGAGTCCTTTTGGCATGAGAGAGGCTTTGTTCATATTACTTTTAGTCTTACATCTTCTTACCTTGTCATTTCCTTCCAAAGCCGGTGCATCGAGTCACGATGAAGAGGCTACCGCCCTCTTAAACTGGAAGGCCAGTTTTACAAACCAGAATAATTCCCTCCTGATTTCGTGGAATTTTCAGCCCACCAAAGCCAAGAAATATTCCAACCATTGCACTTGGACGGGAGTTTCATGCATTGATGGAAGCATCAATAGATTGAACCTTACAAATTCTAGTATTAACGGTACACTCTACAACTTTCCCTTTTCATCCTTGCCAAATCTTGAATATGGTGACTTGTCCACGAATGAACTTTTCGGTAGCATACCACGCCAGATATGTAACCTGTCCAAGCTCATTTATCTTGATTTTTCATTCAATCATTTGTCATATGAAATCCCACCTGAGATTGGCTTGTTAACTAGTCTTCAAGTCCTCCACTTGAATGAAAATCATTTCAACGGATCAATTCCTGTGGAAATAGGACAATTAATTTCTCTTAGTGAGCTTGATTTATGTACCAACCAAATTAATGGACCTACTCCTGCTTCCTTTGCCAATTTGACAAACCTGAGCTATCTATCTTTGTATGACAAACCTGCTTCCTATATTTTATTGAGTATTATTTGTCTATTTTCTTCTTATAAGCTATTGATGCCATATTTTGGACACCAACTAACTATCAAACTTTGGATCCTCTAGCCTTCAAGGAGAAGATAATAGTTAATCATGTTTACTTGATTGACCTGGAAGAAGCAGGATTTTTCTTCGGGTTGCATTCTATTGGGATTCAAAGACAAAATCTAAACACAACCATTTGATGAATCAAGAATCTGATAATATAATGAGATAAAAAATCCAACGATTTAATAAGAATAAAAATAACATGGAATATGAGTGGCAAATACTTTGACAAAAAAAAAAAAAAAATGAGTGGCAAATACCTATTTATGGCATGGGAATAAATGAGTTATATCCTAGATTGTAGGTTAACCCATTTTTCCCTTAGATTTAAATTCAACATTAGAAATTTACGTAGAATGCTTGGGTTATTTACCTGAATAGCAACTCCTGGACTCCATTGTCCATTCCAGCAATCAGTAATAGTATTTCTTGTAAAAATCATTTGAAGATGTGAATGGAATTGCAAGTACCACTCTTATTTTCCTTGCCTTTGATTGCATTAATAGAACAAAAACGACGGTCCAATAAATGACGTTTCAACTTTGAATGAAAAAAATTTGAAGCCTTGAAGTCTGGTTTTTTACGGAGAGGATCAAATTGATAAAAACTGTTTTTCTTGTTTGAAAAAAAAAAATGGTCTAAGTGATGATTATACTCTAATTTCCAGCATCGCAGTTCATGTGAACCACTGAATATCCAGATTCTAGTTTTTCATTCACTAGCAAAAATAACAGGATCGGTCTCAGTTCCGAGAATTTTAAATAATCTAACTAATTAGCTGAGTCCATATAGGTGAGAAATTACGACACTGAAAAATGGATTACAGATAAGTTAACAGCTAGCCGTCGGGATATATATCATCTGATTATCCATGTCCAACAATTATCCTATGTACAAATCTAGATTATGGTTTCGGAATACAAATTTGTACCAGGACAAATTATTCCTTTTTTAAGGACTAAACTAAAATGAGATGAGAAATTTTAAAATAGAATGCAAAAAGAAAAGAAAAACCTTAATCTAGATTACACTTGGTCTGCAAAGGAGAGATAAAATGTTATTTTTCAAAAATATTTTACAGCCCAAATATTTCAATCACGAAGCGAATTATCAGCAACCAAAATAATTATTAGTGACCAGAAATTATCAGTCTATTGCTGATTATTTGCATTGTAGTGAAAATTTTTTGTTGCAATTAATTTTTTACTCAGTTTTTCTACATTGATATCACATATTGGAGAGAAAATTACTATCACTTGCTAGAAATTTTAAAATCAGGTCAATCAAAAGATCAGGTGATTGGTTGCTACAAATTTTGACAGCAATTTTAATGTCAGGTCATTCGTTGCTACAAATTTTGCCAGTAATTTTGTCCGCTCAATCAGAAGTTTAGCCGTGAATTGTAGATAAAACGAATACAAATTTAGATAAAATTGTTAATACCAATTTTAAAAATTGCGAAAAGTCATATATAGAAACTCATGATTTCAGAATATGAATTTACTTACCATTTTTTCCATTTCCACGATTCAGACTTCTTGCTCTTGTCTAGAAGAGATAGATTCTTTGGTGGGCCGGATATACGGCTCCATTGTAGACTGGTCTAATATGCTGCTATATAATTATAATAATGATGCATGCTAATATAAAAAATAATATAAGAATATTTATGTGACTCATCCTGAACTGGGGCATATAAGAAATTTTCATTAGAAGACGTAAATCTAGGTAATTTTTCTTTTTTGGATCTAAACCTCAAGTCCACATAAGTTTGTTTTCTGACCGAGAGCATACCTCAAGTCCACATAGAAAATACGTAATTTTCTATTCATGTATTAATATTGATTGTAATACAATTCCATGCGCAATTTCGTTATGATTTTCTTGGATGAGGGCCTCACAATTTTCATTTACCACAATTTGATGGTCATGATTTATTTGATAAAATGAATGGCTGAGATCTTGCTATTTGGACCAATTTTGAAGTGACAAAACACCAAAATCGAGGTGATTTTGGAGAAAAAATCGATTACAAAAAAATGTTGAATATTTACACCAAAATGCAAAGGGGTTACATCGCCTCAAACTTGTAGGAAATAGCCAAAGGCCAAATTGTGAGGCCCTATACCTGATGTTCTTTGACAAACAGGAGGGAGAAATCGTAGAAATTTTTATTACAAGTAAATGCTCATGCACATGCACACGTCCATGACAACGAAGTACCACTACTATAATTTCTTTTCCCCAACGACCAAAACGTATGCCGACAAGGTATGTTTTTGGAATGTTGTAGTGACTTTTGTTAGTATGCTTTTGGAGGATACTGTAGTGACTCTTTGTTACAAAAATTATATAACAAAAGAATGTTATAGTATAACATTTTATCGTAATTTAATAATTATTTAAAAAATTTACTCTCTCTCTCTATATATATATATGTATGTATGTATGTATGTATGTATGCATGCATGTATGTACATGTATATGTGTAAATACATGTGTGTAGATGTATGTATGTATGTATGTATGTATGTATGTTTGTACATGTATATATGTCTACATATATATATACCTATATGTGTGTTTGTGACACACGCACACATACATATATAGATATACATATACATAAAAATGTGTGTATATACACACATGTATATATGTATGTGTGTATGTATATATATTATGTGTGTGTGTCTGTATGTATATGTATATATGTATTTATGTGTGTATATATATATTATGTATACACACACACATATATAGATATATAAATGTGTGTGTGTGTATATACACATATATATAGATTATGTGTGTGTGTGTATATAGATATATACATATATATGTGTAAACACACATATATGTATGTGCATATATGCATACATGCATGTATGTATATGTACATATGTATATCTATATATGTATGTATATATAGATCTATATATACATATACATATGTACATATACATATACATATACATATATGTGTGTGTATACATGTATATATGTATATGTGTGTGTGTGTGTACACACACATATATATTATGTGTATGTGCATGTACACACACATTCGTATGTGTATATATACGCACATTTATACACACATTATGTATGTAAATGCATACATGCATGCATACATAAATACACACATTTCTAATTGCACAAACCAATGTAGAAATTAAGTCAACAGATATAGACACTAACACAAATATTATATACACTTGGACATTGTGGTGTTTTGACAAAAAAAAACTTGGACATTGTGGTGTGTAAATGTATACTATACACAGTGGACCTATCTCGTTTCAAAATTTTCTCATATTTTAATCTCAACGAAACAAAATCCAAATAAGGAGATCTTAACCGTGAATTGTCTCTTATAATTATCTATGACAATTTTTGAGAAACCCCTACCCCTCAAAAGGGCGCCTTAGATAGAACTTTTTTAGGGGGGACATTTTTAACATATTTCAACCAACAGAGATCCTATGTCTTGCTCTTTAAATCAGTCAAGCCCCTATGGTCTGGAGATCCTATGTCCTGCTCCTTAAATCAGTCAAGCCCCTATGGTTTGGATATGGTCTTTTGTGAGTTTGTTATTATGTCGTAGCTCTCAATTATTTAGTAATATATAAAAAGCTAATCTTCTATGACTATATAATATAATCATGATTCATAATCTTGGGATGAGTCATCCTCGGATTGACAATCCTTTCAATCCAGTGTTTGGTTGGTACTGGATTTGATGGGATTTCTTAGGAAATAGTCTCATCCTGTGTTTGGTTGGAAATTGAATTATTATTTTATTGGCTAAAGTACCATATATTTATACAGTTATTTTTACTTGGCAATCTAACACATATTCAAATAATATTATAAGAATTATAATATGGTAAAATATAAAAATAGAAATAAGATGAATTACTATTTGATAATTCAAAAAAATAATGTTCAAATGGTATTATATGAATCATCATATCAATAAAAAAACATAATAATTAAATACAATACTACAATAGACTAAGAATAAAAAATAATTTTTAAATAAAAAATTGGGAGCTTTAAGATCCCAATTAATCACAAAATAGAAGCCCAACAATCATAAACAACAAAATTAATTAATTATTATTCAACACAATACATAATGATCAACACTAAATAATATGCATATTAAGATCCACAATCATCCAAAAAAACCTTCATGTAGAGGTAGGCATGAACCAATTAACCGGTTCATACACCCAAATTCCTAATCGGAACAATTTGTATCGGTTCGTCTAACCATTTTTTACTCTCATTGATATGTTAACCAATTATCGATCACCGTTAAAGAGGGTTGGGTATCGCGGGTAACCAGAATCATATAATATTAAATAAATTTAAAAAATAGATAACAAAATATTATAATATAAATACTTGTTCAAATTAAAAAAAGGCTACTTGTACAATTTAATTATTTTGAAAAATAAAGCAATAAAATTACAAATTGAAACTTTTGCATCCACTCTTTTTAAAATAAAAAAGTTAGAAATCAAAATTTTTCATAATACAAGTAAAAAATACTTATGCTATTTTCCATATTCCGTATCTAAGTTATATAAAGTAATTTTTTAGTTGTTCTAAAAAAATGATAATTAGAGTATAAAAAGAAGGAATAATATACAAATTAAAATTAATAGAAAGAAAGATCAAATATGATATTTAAGTTTTTGATTTATTTTAAACTTGAAAATGAAATAATTTATATGAGAAAATAAAATCATGACGAATTCAAAGTGGAATTGAAAACTAAATACAAACCCACAAAAAAAAAATCATTGGAAACATAAAATAATAATATTAACAAAATTAAAAATGCAATACAATTTACAAAACAATTTTTGAACGAAAAATATTAAATTGTACCTTTTACAAAAGAGAGTACTATGGAGGATTTAGGAAGACAACATATTAATCTTGATTATTATAAGATATGTCTACAACTAAATTAGTTTAAATTATTGTTATCCTCACATACACCTTCATCCCAGGATAACTAATACCAACCCCCAATGAGATTATTTTATCCCATGTTTATGGGATTAAAGTAGTTAAGTAGGATAAGTAATACCATGTAAAAAAATCAACCAAACATGGGATGACATGGGATTAGTTATCCAATCCATGTCATCCCATGAACCAAATGTACCCTTAGTACGTGACAAAACTAAAATCATGTAAGGTTACTTAAATTCATGATAATCTATCACATAAATTATCTAAAATTTCAACTGCATTGTAACTCTTAAACAAAGTACCGCATAAAATCCTAACCTAATTATAATACTAGTTAAATTCATGATAATCTATTACATAAATGGTCTAAAATTTCAATGGCATTATAACTCTTAAACAAAATACCGCATAAACTTCTAACCTAATTATAATACTAATTAAATTCATGAAAATCTATTACATACACTATCTAAAATTTCACTTGCATTGCATACCTAACAAAATCCTAACCTAATTATTATAATACTAATAAAAATGTCTAATAAAAAGCTCTGCATTGAGGGGAAAATCTACCCCTGATTTCCATTAAAGAGGCATAGTGGCACAAAAAATCGAAAGCTTGCTTATATGTATAAAAAAAAGGCTCCTAACCTTGCATTTTATGTTGCAAGGAATACTTATAACTTAAAGGGCCAAATAATTCTAGTATATTAGATCACAACCTTTACCATATCCGGTTGCCTATAGTAGAAACAAAATTTCCTATTACCTATAGTAGAAACCGAATTGTATAATTTCTGTTGCGTATTGTTTTTCAGAAAATCGAAGCCTTGCAGTACTATCTATCTATAAGGTGTTTTTATGTACAGATGGTCTTGATTGTGAGAAATTACTAATCATTCACTTAATAATAATTAAAACGTCAATGGGATAGAATCAAGGTTAAAATCCTACTCCTAGGTTAAAATATAAATAATGAATATTTATTTTTTATAAATCATCTTGAATTAGTGCAAAAAGAAAAACTCATTTAATTCAAAACCATTGAAAGGTGGGCAGAGAATTTTGCAGGATAATATATGCAAATGTTAATATTGGTCTTTATGGTATTGTAGCATGGTTCCACCTTTTTGTGATTCAATTTGCACATGTTTTGGTGAATTAAAATGTAGAAATACTTAAGTTTTTAAACCTATAATTTAAATAATAAGTCAAATATACAAATTTTATAGACCACAAATGATTTTTAAAGTATGAATTCTGATTGTTAATTTCTTGTCTTCGTTTATTTTATTACTATTATAATCTTTGATGGTTAGAAGATGCTTTTATTTACTTTCAGCTCTACTTTCATTTACTTTCGACTCTTACTCTTTTACTTAATTCGAATTAAAAAAATGAATTTGCAGAAGCAACCTTAGATATGGTATTTCCCCACATAACTTCTCCTTTTTATGTAAAATAATTTTCCAATTAGTTCATGAGAAAAAAATGTTATTAATTTTTTATGGATTATCCTTTTTGTTTGGTAAATGTCAAATAAAAAGGAAAAATATTTTATATTTGTAGATTTCTTGTGATTGATTTCACGATAATGACTCCCTCAAGAAGGTTATAACATTATAAGTTTCAAGACAATTAAACCCAGACTCCATGTTTATGAAATAATATATACCAGATGTATGGAACACTCAATTTATATTGCAATTTCTTATTGTCATAGGATGTCTTAAATTATTACCTTTAGAAATATCATTTATATAGCTCAATTCAAAACACCAATTTATAATAGTCCTTTTAATGTACTAGATTTTGTAATTTGTACAGCAAGTCATTTTTATGTAGTTTTGATTAAAGTGGACAAAAAAATATTTTGATTAGAATATAGAATGAAAATTTACAACGATATTAAAAGCATTAGAATTTGAAATAAAAAAGAGTTTTTATTGTTTTTATGAGAAATCAATTTATGTGTATATGCGAAAAGGAAAACGGTGAATACAATATCCACATAGTTAATTGAAAAAATTCCAAAATCAACTTAAAAGAAAAAAAAGCAATAAAAATTGAAAAAAAAGACATGAATTAATAATCAGAAGACATTATTCTTTTTTTTTTCTTTTACTTTAGTCTAGATCCAACGTGGTTGTAATTTGTTAATAAATAACTGCAACTCTATTATAATATATATGAACATATATGAAATAGTTCTTTTTTGGTATATGTTACTACAACTTGAATGTACTATATTTCTATTTTTTGATGGTTGATGTTAATGCCAGAGCAACTTTTCATCCAATCAGAGCAAATTTGCTTTATATGACAATATTACCCTCACAAGTCAATACCAATTCCCCTTTAATTATTATGGATATACTTAAGTTCTCCCTCTCCCTCTCCCTCTTCACCGTATTTTCACTTTCCTCTTAATTCACTGTTGTTGTTAATTGACATTGGTTCACTGACTTTCCCGTGCACTGCTTTATTTTGGTTGAATCTCAAATAATTTTGACAAAAATTCAACATCAAAATACAACCATATCAACCTCAATTCATTAAATCAATTAACTTAATCCCCAACTTTTGTTTTCTTCTTAGAAAGATTTTGTTTTTCAAAAAAAAAAAACAATTGTGATGGTACTTCTGTTGTTAGACAAAAACTTGGTATTAGGCATGTATCATACTTTAATATTTTCATAGATTTTCTTGAAGCAAATATTGGCATAGTTTATATAGCACCATAAGAATTCCTCGAGTTGGAGTTAAAATAATAAAAAGTTTAACAGAAATGCTACCAATAAAACACATTCAACGAGAAACTTCAACAAAGCATACCATCAAATAGATGAGAGGTGGCAGTAGGTGAAAGGGAGAGAACAAAGAAATTTCAATATATGGGGAGAAAAGAGATGCCTCTGGAGGTTTGGGGTTTGGAGTATGATTATTGAGAAGAAGAATTGGGGAGTAGCATATGGTGGGGGCAAGCAATACCAGGAACCGGAGATGGTCTAGTATGGGTAAAGAGAATTTAGAGGCTTTTCATAAAAGAGGGTTAGGAAACAAGAGAGGGGGAGAGAGAGGGAAAGAGATTGAAGGGGGAACCTTAAAAAATGTGTGAAATAAACTAATTTGGCTTTTGAGGGTAATTTTGTCAAGTTAGACAAATTTGTAATAATTGTTCTAGCATTATCACGACCCTTTTTTGATGGATTAAGTTGATTCATTTCACTAAAAATTAGTTTGATAATACAAGAAAAAAGAAAAAGGAAATATATATTAGCATGTAGTGTGACGCGGAGCACACTGGATTGGCTTTGTATTTCATTTTGCATGTTTTCTACCAACTGCGAGTGGATGGCCTTAAATCTCGCCTACGCAAACGCGGGTGGCACCCACAGCTTGCGGACATAAAGCAGCTTCGGGTGACCTTCTACCAATTGTGGTCACAGCTGGTTGATCATATCCCACAGTTCATCTGCGGGATTTTTAAGAGCTTTACATTTTTAGTATTTTGTTCCCATATTTAACTAAAAGTCTCAGGGTATTCAACTTAGTACATGTTAGGGTTAGTTTTAGGTCTATAGATATGTTATTTAGCAAATTTTTACATAGAATTTTGAGACTTTTACATTACTATTCTTATTTTTCAATAGGGCAAAAAAATTCGGCGCCATTAAACTTTTTTGATCGTAAACTTTGGCCACTAAACTTTTTTTTGGTTTCAAAAAGGTCATTGAACTTATAAAACTGTTATACTTAAACCCATTCCGTCAAATTTTGCTGGGAAACCAAACAAAACAACCAAATTGCATGGGTAAATTTGTCCATCGACTGAATTGTACTCTCTAACATATCCTTTTCAAGTATATAGCATAAATAAGTTATATTCATTGATGATAATATGCCTTTGATTAGTATTGCTAATATTGTTTTGTTGTTGTAGTCGTTGTCGTTCGTCGTCGTCGTCGTCGTCAAAGGTAGAAAAAGAAGAGATAGAAGATGGAAGTGAAGAAGAGGTAGATTTGCAAATTTGAAAAAATGGAATCAAAATTGGGGCAAGGATGAGAATAAATTTGAGGGTTATGCTGCTTATGATGGAATGAACAAGGAGGAAGGAGAAGAAGAAGAAGGGTGGGGTTGAAATGGAAAAGATGCCACTGCTTCCTTTTTCGGCTTGTACTCCATTTCCAATTTGAATTTTTGATTTCTTTTGATACATATTCTACACAATCACCAAAAAGTAAACAACAAACAAAGCTAATATACAAGAAAAAAACACAAGAAATTGGAATGCGAGTTTTAGATAGAAAAGGAAAAGAGTTTGGTTTTTTTCTTGTTTTCTTATGCTTTGTGTTAGGTTTCTTTCTAGTGGGTGTTTTCAAGAAATAGGATGGTTTGAATTGTAGGATGATAAATTGTGTTGATAATTTTTGAATGGTTTGTTGAGGGATCCGTGCTTCCAAAGTGTGTGATAGTGTGTGTGATTTCTTTTTTCTTTTTTTTTTTGAGAAATGAAAAGAGTAAGGATGGTGTCTGGAGAAGATCATGTACAGTACAATTTAATGGACCAATTTACCCATGATATTTGGCATGTGAGTTGCATGTGTTGACTTTTTCGTCTGATTTAACAGTTAAAATTGACGGAATGGGCATAAGTATACCAATTTTATGAGTTCAGCGACCTTTTTGAAACCAAAAAAAGTTTAATGGCCACTAAAGTTTTTTGCCCTTTTCAATAAGATTGAGAGTCTTCTCTCGTTTCTTGAATCTTGGATTCATGTTCCATGAAATTTGTTCATGTAATGAATTCCTCACCACCACGTGTTTCGTATCAGTTGGTATCAGAGTAGGCTTCTCCTAGAATGACCACTGGTAAGAATCGTGATGTTAATCCCATTGATGTAGTTAGGGATTTTGCAACAACTGTCCAAGTGCGAGCACTACACAACTGTTTGGATTGTTTAAATAAAAATTTTGATGTAATCTAGGGGTTGTTGGGATCAAACACTAGATCGTGATTGGAGAGTTTATTGTAGCATAGTATTAACCTATGAGAAACGATTTAGCCATCAAGATCTATTACCACTTCATAGAAATCAGGTTTACAAAGAGCAATACACAGGAAAACTAAATCCACAGGTTCATCAGGATCAACTGCCTAATCAATTTAGTTTGAAAGTTGACCCCAAACGGGTGATCAAGTGGAGTCTAATGAAGAGGATGAACAAAATATACATATGCGACCTTGATGGAGAAGATGAAGAAGACGAACAAGCATGTGTACTAAAAAATTCAATCCTTGTGTTATTAAAGACTTATCTCATGAGATCTTATCATTCGTTGCACCTACCGTGGATTACAATTCCGGGACGGATCTGTTTCAAGAGGGAGAGTATGGTACGAATTCGATAGCTACGATTCTTATCATTCAAGCATCACTAAAGTGGCTTATTTTATTCATGCGTCTTGGAAGATTCAAGAGCTCAAATTATTACGAGAAAGCTTGGGAAACCTTCAATCAAGCATCCCTGATTTGGTGTTCAAGATTGAGATCAAAATTTAGAGGACAATTATTCACGGCTACGGGAAAACAAAATGACCTTTTAGGGTTACTAAAAAAGTACAAACATAGTTGGAAGATCACACATGCTTGGAAGGGCCAGTAAGTCTAGATGATGCCCATAACTCAAGGATGAGTTTTTGTCAAGTGGGAAAGAATGCTGTGGAACACACTGGATTGGCTTTGTATTTTGTTTTGCATCTTTTCTGCCACCTGCGGGTGGGTGGCCTTGAGCGGCACCCAAGGCTGGCGCGGGTGGCACCTGAGGCTCTCTAACAAAAAGCAGCCACGGGTGACCTTTCTCTAGGGGCGATTGTAGTTGGTTTAACAGAGCCCACGGCTCGTCTGCGAGGTTTTTACAAGCTTTACATTTTTAGTGTTAGGATTAGTTTTAGGTCTATAAATATATTAATTAACAGACTTTTACGTAGAATTTTGAGACTTTTACATTATTGTTCTTATTTTTCAATAAGATTGAAAGTTTTCTCTCGTTTCTTGAATCTTGAATTAATGTTCCAGAAATTTTGTTCGTGTAACGAATTCCTCACCATCATGCATTATCATGCGTTCCATATCATGGTATTCTTGATGGATAATTGTATCAGAGTTAATTTTTCCCATATATATATACACACAAGCATATGTATGTATGTGAGCACGTGTGTATATGTGTATGTATGTATACATATACATAATTGTATAGTATTTAATTGAGAAAGTAGATATCGATATCTACCCTAGAAAAATACAATAATGACTACAACCAATATACATGATAATTTGTGTCTGAATGATTTATGAAGATTTACATGAAAAAGAAAATTAAATCATTTCGATTAGCATATAAAGTAAAATTTACATCGATAATATAAGATTACCTACTAGAAAATATTATCATTGTGAGAAAAAATTGTTCATTGTTTGTGATGGGAAATCAATTTATGTCTTGATATATTTGAGGAATATGAAGACAAAGATTATTAAAAAAAATGAAAAGAATTGAGATGTAAACATCAGTTAAAACAACAAAACTTTGAGTCATTAATCAAGGTACATACCTCAAATAATAAAGTGAATTTAAAATCTGTATCTCAACAATTTATAATCTCTTCATTCTAATTAGTCCATTATATTACTTTTAAAAGCGAAATTGGTTTGGAGAAAAAAATTATATGAAAGATCCAAAATCAGCTAAAAAAATTAAATATATAAATTGAAAAAATGAAGACAAGAAATCACTAATGATTTATAAACTTTGTATATTTGACTTATTATTTTAATTATAGATTTAAAAACTTAAATATTTCTAAATTTTAATTCACTAGAACAAGTGCAAAGCTCGTGCTTTTTCCTAGTACAGACTTATAAAGTAAAACTTTTCAACTACTATCTTTCAATTATATTTAGAAATACACAAAAATAATGTTCAAATATATTATCCTTAACAAAGAAGTCCAAAAAATTTTTCTCCCATCATATAATGTATTCAATGCAAAAAGAGTAATGTTTATCCATATAAAATATTAGACCAACCAGCATATTCTATTATGAATCAATGCATGTTTCGATAATTACGTAAATATAAAGAAATGTACAACTACTTATTTATCTATTTTCTTCTTATAAGCTATTGATGCCATATTTTGGACACCAACTAATTATCAAACTCTGGATCTTCTAGTCTTCAAGGAGAAGAGAGTAGTTGATTCTAGACCTAGTTCACATCTGTGCATGTTTGCTTGATTGACTTGGAAGAAGCAGGATTCTTCTTAGGTTGCACTCTGTTGGGATTCAGATGCAAAAATTAAACACATGAATAAAAATTCCAATAATTTAATGAGATCAAGAATCCAACAATTTAATGAGGATAAAACAAACATGAAATATGTGTGGCACACACCTATTTACAGGTTAACCCATTTTTCCCATCTATTTAAATTCAATATTAGAAATTTAATTTAAATGCTTGGGTTAGTTACCTGAATAGCAACTCCTGGACTCCATTGTCCATTCCAGCAATCAGTAACAGTATTTCTTGTAAAATCCATTTGAAGATGTGAATGGAATCGTAAGTTCCATTCTTATTTTCCTTGCCTTTGACTGCATTAATAGAAAGAAAAAAAATGGCGGTCCAATAAATGACGTTTTCCACTTTGAATGAAAAGTTTTGAACGAAATAAATAATGTTAATTAATTAGCTCAGTCCTTATAGGTGAGAAATTATGACACTGAAAGTGGCTTCTTGAAAATTCATACCTTGCATCATAGACAAGTTTCTGTAGGGTAAAATCACTTTACGTTAAAATTTCCACAACTTGGCTTTCGTTTACGATAAAATTTCTCCGTTTCTATTTTGCTTTTGATTTTTTGGCCCTAAATATTATATAATACCATAATGTCCACTCGAAAGCATGACAATCTTGTACTATCGAAATTGTTGTTGTTCCTTTACAGCGATTGGATGCGGACCTATGAATTTCAATTGATGCTTCTGTCTTACCTAAAATTTTTTGATAGAGACAGACTTTAAAAACTTTTTCTAAGGTTTCTGATAATTTCACTTGGCAATCTTAAAGTTTTTGATATTACACTTGCCTTCCCTATTTAGCTTTTAATGTGACAAAATCAATCCATGTATAAAAAATCTATAGAAAATGCTTAGTTTTTTCTCTCAAATTACCTTTGCATGATTCATATAATAAATTAAGTAAGACGTTTTGACAATGCCAAAAAAAAAAAGATAAAATGATTTTAAATAATTACTTGTGGTAATATGATTAGATATATTATAACAAAGTAATTTAAAGAATCAAAGGTATAATTCTTAATGCTTGGAAATACTTAATAAAAGTATTCTAGGGAAAATAAGACTTCTGTTTTGATCTGTAAAGTGTGATCATGTGAAAAACTTTATTATTGACAATGGAGATTATTATTATTATTTTTTTTTTACCTTTTCTGCTTTTGTAATTTTAAGCCATTTTTTAAAGTCAAATTTGTTATTTCAATTTCATGTATTTAAGTATTTTCAAGCATATGATTTAGATATTGAATTTCTCCATGATTTTGTTATCATCTACTTAACTTTTTACAGCATGCCATAATTAAGTAATTTTTTACGATCAAACTCTTTCCTATAGCTATTATATGTTTCTGGACAGAAAATAAGGCAATTATATACATGAAGGCTGAACTTAAACACCACAGCTAATACTTACCAACAATATCAGGAAGGCGGCTCTCACAACACTTACAGATAATTCCTATATAAGATTGTCATATCGAAATTGTTAATACAAAATTTAAAACTTGAAAAAGTCATGTATAGAAATTGATGATCTCATATTATGAATTTCCTTACCATTTTTTCCATTTCCATGCTTCAGTCCTCTTGCTCTTGTCCAGAAGAGGAAAATTCTTAGATGAACGGAATCTATGACCCTAACTGTAGACCTTATGGTCTACAATAGTGTTATATAATTATAGTGATGTATGCTGATGTAAAAAAATAATATGAGAATATTATAAGACTCGTTTTAAATTATAAGATCCACAAGTAGGACCGTATACTGGATTTATATCAGAATTTTCTACCAGAAGGCGTAAATCTACCTAAGTTCTCTTTTTTGGACCTAGACATCAAGTCCACATAAGATTATTTTCGGACCGAGCCTATAACTAACTCATGATGGTGAAACGTTGTTGTTTAGTTAAACTGAAATCACGTTTCTTTTTTTGATCTAGTCTACGCAAATTGGTGAATGAAACTTTTGACAAATTGCATGCAATAGAGTATGTTTCTGGACAGAAAATACGGCAACTATGTATGTGTGTAACACTATATATATATATATACACACACGCGCGTGCGTACTATGGCTCCATCCATTTTTCTCATTCATAAAACCATAGAGTGGTTATGAGGTCAAATTAAAATGATGGGTGAGATTATGTGGCCGAAAGCGACACCACAAGGGATTTTTTTAATTATCTTATCATTTTTTTGGTATATACATAGGGACAAAATTGACAATTTAGGTTTCGACACGACAGGTACTTGATTCCGTCCATTTTTTCACATTCCATAAAATAGCAAGGGTTATGTGGTCATATTAGGACGATAAGGAGTTATGTGATTGAAAGTGATATCACATAGGAGTATTTCGTAATTTACCCTTTTACGATAACCAGAATCAGAAAGAATAATCACAACAAACATGGCCTGGGTAGGTTGTGGAAAATAAGTGAGTCATGCCGTGTGGCTAATCCGGAAATAATTAAGTAGGTTGTGTTGTATCATGGATCACGGGCGATTTGAGGTCAAATTAGCAATTTATGTGATGTTTGGGGTATAAAGATGGCCTGTGTAGGTCGTGGAAAATAAGTGACTCTAGAGTCCACTTTACCAGTCATTCCCCTAGTCAGTTGAATATGTAATGGGAATGGAAAAGTACCATTCTTTTTTTGTTTTCTGCCTTTGACGGCATCAATAGGAAAAAAAGATTGTCCAATGAATGACAAGATTTTAAATTTTTGATGAATAAGTTTAAACGAAAGATATGTCAAAAAGGAAAACCTATGAAGACTTGAAGTCTTGGCTTAATTTTTCAATAAATATGTTTAAACGAAAGAAATGAGAAAAATGAAACCTATGAAGTCTTGTCTTCGTTTGTCAATGAATAGGTGTAAAAGAAAGAAATGTCAAAAAGGAAAACCTACGAAGTTAGGGCGAGGATCATTTAATGGCTCATTTCTTTAAATAGGGGAACAAACCACTCTTTTTAGCCAGCCTGACTTGAACTTTAACAAAAGAAACCATGAGTCCTTTTGGCAGTAGAGAGGCTTTGTTCATATTTCTTTTTGTCCTACACCTTCTTATCTCGTCGTTTCCTTCCAAAGCCGGTGCATCAAGTCGCGATGAAGAGGCTGCCGCCCTCTTAAACTGGAAGGCCAGCTTTGCAAACCAGAACAATTCCCTTCTGATTTCGTGGAATTTTCAGCCCACCAAAGCCAAGAAATCTTCCAACCATTGCACTTGGACGGGTCTGTCATGCATTGATGGAAGCATCAATAGGTTGAACCTTACAGATTCTAGTATTAACGGTACACTCTACAACTTTCCCTTTTCATCCTTGCCAAATCTTGAATATGTTGACTTGTCCATGAATGAATTTTGCGGCAGCATACCACCCCAGATATGTAACCTGTCCAAGCTTATTTATCTTGATTTTTCATTCAATTATTTGTCATACGAAATCCCACCTGAAATTGGCTTGTTAACAAGTCTTCAAGTCCTCTACCTGAATGAAAATCATTTGAACGGTTCAATTCCTGTGGAGATAGGCCAATTGATTTCTCTTAGCGAGCTTAGTTTGTACACGAACCAAATTAGTGGCCCCATTCCTGCTTCCTTGGCCAATTTGACAAACCTGACATATCTATCTCTGTATGACAATTTACTCTCAGGTCCCATTCCTCCAGAAATAGGAAACTTGCACAAAATTATCACTCTGTTTATCGACACCAACTACTTAACAGGTCCAATTCCACCTGTTTTTGGTAACCTGGAGAAGTTGGAATTTCTATACATTTACCAGAATCACCTATCTGGTCCCATTCCCAATGAGATAGGGCAGTTGAAATCACTTCAGACTCTAAGCTTGTCCGGGAACAATCTAACTGGATCAATTCCATCATCAATTGGCAATCTTACCAATTTGAATCTCTTGCAGCTGTATGACAACCAACTTGTTGGTTCAATTCCCGACGAACTAGGCAATCTAATGCTTCTTACTGGAATGCACCTAAGTGGAAACAGACTTAATGGTTCAATTCCTAAATCATTTGGTGGTTTGAGTAACTTGGAAATTTTGTTTCTTCGAGAAAACCAATTGTCAGGTTCAATTCCACAAGAACTTGGAAAATTGCCCAAGTTGATTGTATTGGAATCGGATGAAAATCAGTTTTCTGGTCAATTGCCAGAACTATGTCAAAATGGAGCACTGCAAAACATCACTGTATACAAGAACATGCTTAGAGGTCCGATCCCAAGAAGCTTGAAAAACTGCTCTAGCCTAGTTAGGGCCCGATTCAATGACAACAAACTCCACGGGAACTTATCAGAGATGTTTGGCATCTATCATCTTTTGGACTTCATGGATCTCAGCCACAATGAATTCTACGGTGAACTCTCTAGCAACTGGGGAAGATGCAAAAACTTGACATCATTGAATATTGCAAAGAACAACATCACAGGCCATATACCTCCAGAAATTGGAAATTTAACTAACCTACATGTTCTTAATCTTTCTTCCAATAACATAACAAGGGAGATTCCAATGGAAATTGGAAAGTTGGCTACCATGCTAACACTGGATTTACATGAAAACCAATTTCTTGGCGGTATTCCTCAAGAGTTAGGATTGCTAACAGAACTCCTTTATCTAGACCTGTCCAATAACTCTTTGAATGGATCTGTGTCTAGAAATTTGGGAGATCTGCAACAATTGTTTCACTTGAATTTGAGCACTAACATGTTGACGAAAAAGATTCCTGTCGAGATGGGTAAACTAACTCAACTTTCTCTACTGGATCTAAGTCATAATTTTTTCACAGGTGAAATGCCACCTGAATTAAGAAGTTTGAAGAGTCTGGATTCACTGGATCTCTCTCACAATAACCTATCTGGTTTTATTCCCAAGGCCTTAGCAGAGTTGCCTGGTTCATTGTATATTGATATATCTTTCAATGATTTACAGGGTCCAATTCCAACTGGCCGAGCTTTTGTGAATGTCACCATAGAACAGTTAAAGGGAAATAAAGGTTTGTGTGGTAATATTACTGGGCTACAAGCTTGTCAAAGTCCTCAATTGCATAGAAACAATAAAAAGCAAAAAAGAAAGAAACTTGTTCTCGAAGTTTTGTTTCCTGTTCTAGGACCTATTGCACTTATTTGTGCATTGATTAGACTTCTCAGAATATATGAGCAAAGAGAGAAAGCTACAAAAGTAGACATTTTAGATGCGAAGAACAAAGATTTGTTCTCCATATCTACATATGATGGAAGAACAGTGTACAGAGAAATAATAAAAGCCACCGATAAGTTCAATGAAATATTTTGCATTGGGGAAGGAGGTTATGGAAGAGTCTACAGAGCAAAGCTTACACCAGAAAAAGTGGTAGCAGTAAAGAGACTTCATCATGACTTGTCAGAGGTAGCAGATGGTAATGGTTTCCTGAATGAAATAAGAGCCTTGACGACAATCAAGCATCGAAACATTGTGAATCTTTATGGATTTTGCTCAAATGCTCAACACTCAATTTTGATCTACGAGTTCCTCGAACGAGGTAGCTTGGCCAAAATATTAAGCATAGAAGAAGAAGCTAAGGAACTGGACTGGGAAAAGAGGCTGAATATCATCAAAGGTGTCGCGAATGCTCTGTCTTACATGCATCATGATTGTTCACCTCCTATAGTTCATCGAGACATATGCAGTAACAATATCTTGCTTGATTCTGAGTACGAGGCTCATGTTTCAGACTTCGGTACTGCTTAACTTCTGAGGAAGGACTCGTCTAATTGGAGTGCTCTTGCTGGCACACATGGATATGTCGCACCAGGTAATAAGGTTTTTCTCCCCAAGTTCAGTATTTGTTGTAAATTAACACTTCAAATTCTGTCCAAATTTTTTAGTGTTTCACTGTGTCTAACAGTGGAATGATGCAGCATTACTTAATTCTTCAACTTTTAACGTTGCTTTTATTTAAATGATGAGATTTGATGTCAATTTATAACATGAATTTTTTCTTGTAGAGCTTGCCTATACCATGAAAGTAATTGAAAAGTGTGACGTTTATAGCTTTGGGGTCCTAACACTAGAAGTAATCAAAGGGAAGCACCCTGGTGACTTAATTGCTGATTTAACTTCAACACTGCGAAATCTAGAGTTGAGTGACTTTCTGGATCAAAGAATTGTGTATCCCTCTCGGGAAGTTGGAAAGGTTCTGATATCCATTCTCAAAGTAGCAAGAGAATGTTTACATGGTGATCCACATTGCAGGCCAACTATGCTAATGGTTTCAAGGTCGTTGTCAATGGATTAGCCATTTTAGTAACATCTTGGTGAGTAACAAGATACACTTATGGGAACCTATTTTGTTGAACGATTTGATTTAACTTAGGGCCGTTTGGTTCAAATTTCTCAATCACTATCATTACGAGTATCATTAAGTTTTGATGATTCCCCCCAACATGTTTTGTTTAATAATGGAATGGATATCATTATAAAAATACTTGTTTGGTTTACTGGAATGACTTTCAAGTAAATTTAAAATTTTTTTTAATCTTCTATTTATGATATACATATTTTTTAGATTTTTTATTTTGTATATTTTTAAAGAAAATTTCTAAAAAACTTCTTCAATTTTAAATATAACTATACTCTAATTTGAGTTTTATGTAAAAGATTCACTTCAAATTTTTTAAAAAAATTTAATGTGAAAAAATTTTATCAAAAAAAATTTTATTAAAAAATTTATAGAGTACTAATCAAGAATATTTAAAATCAAAAGGCATAACAAAGAGAGAGAAAAGAGAGAGGGAGGGGGAATATTATATTGGGGGATGGGTAGCTCAAAAGATGTGTGTTTTTTTAGGGAGTGTGTTTTTGCCTTTAATCATAAGGGTTAATGGGTTTGATAGAATAGTATTTTGGGGGGAATCATTAACACCATAATTAATCACTTTCATTCCCATTGAATGATAGTGATAGTTGTTTTACAAATATCAGTAATGGGTGTCATAAGTAATGACACCCATTCCCCTTCTTGATTCTCTTAAACCAAACAGCCCCTTAATGTTTTTCTATTCTGGTATGTTTCTTGCTTCCTTTTCGCTCACTATCTCTACCATTTATTTATTTATTTATTTTGATAGACCAGAGAACATTGTGCGCAGGAGATGAGAAAAATATTATGCAAAAGATCGAGGCAAAAGCATGTGAAGGAAACTGGTTAGAATTATAAGATTTGTATCTTCAGCTTCGTTTGTAATAAAATTTTAACCCGGCCAAAGCATAGAAAATATGTGCTATTTACAATTTCAATTCCGGATAAATGTAAAATAAGGAAGATTAACTTATATTAACTTTAATGAACATGCAAGTTGTGAAATGGATTACTTTTTATCTTGTCTTTTCCAATTTCTGATGGCACATGAATTTCTAGTTTCGCAATGTAGTCAAAACTGGCCAACAATTACCTAAAAACATTATCGTTCTTCTATAAAACAATTCCAGCATTTTGTGTGGTGTTATCTCATGCTTGTTTTCGAAATTGCTATTTGAGAAATTAATCACGAGAATAAGAATTAAAAAATAAAATGTTCTTGGTATATTCAAATACTCTATTTTCTTTCTTTCTTACCAGGTCTTTAAACTTTTAACATAATAGAGAAATGCTCTAACATAATAGGTGTACTATTTGCGTGGATATTTTTGAACTTTTCCATTTTAGAACTTCTGTATTTTATCCCTAAAGTCTCGTGTGGCTTGCAAACTTGAACCAAAGCTAAGATTAGAACTACCCTCTCAATCTCAAATGTGGTTTTAAAAGCATTAGCTTTTAATTGTTGTATATGACACAAGTTTGGAGTAATCAACTTTTGCTAAACATGGGTGTTGTTATTTAAAAGGCAGTGTTTGTATTTAGACAACGCGCATTTTTTTCAATTGATATTTTGAAATATTTTTTACACAAAATTTTCAACAATTCTTTTATATTGTTACTATTTTTTTATATCACATACATCACATATAAAAAAATATTACAATATAGTTCTTCAAAAGATGCTTAATAAAAAAAATAAGTCGTGTAATTGTTTATAATTTGTATTTTTCCTGCACTCCGGTTCAAATATTTAAATCTTCCTTTTTCAGATCCATAGCTGTATGGCAGTAAGGTTTCTGCATCATTAATCAAGAACAATTTTCTAAAAAGAAAAGCCCCTTTTTCTTCTCTTTGATGATAAATTTTCCTTCAGTGGAGGCCCACAATTCGATAGTGGAAACCAGAAAAGGTAGAAATATACAATAAACCAGGAGGTGCATTTTTCAAAGTTAATTTTTATTCATACAATTAAATAAAAGCTTCATTAGTTCACCATTCATGCCCTTTCTTCCCAAAACCTCGGTGCCCGGGGCAAAACACACACGCACACACACACACACAGAGACACAGAGCAAATTTGCATTTTGTGTAGTGTTATCTCATGTTTGTTTTAGGAATTGCAATTTGAGAAATTAATCACAAGAATAAGAATTAAAAATAAAACTAAAATTGTTCTTGGTATATTCAAATACTCTATTTTCTTTCTTTCTTACCAGGTCTCTCAACTTCTAACATTTTGAAGAAAACCATAGTGAAATTCTCCATCCTCATGTACAATTTTCTGTGCATTTATTTATGTTTAAATTTTAAGAAGAATATTTCAATTGATGGAAAACGGTACACCCTCATGTACACAATTTTTCTATGAGTGTATTAATATGGGTTATAATACAGTTAAATACTATGTAATTTTGTTATGATTTCTTTGACAAACAGGGACAAAAAATTTTAGAATTTTATTAAAAGTAAATGCTCATGCACATGCACACGTCCATGACAACGAAAAAAGTACCACTACAATAATTTTTTCCCCCCACGGCCAAAACATATCTTGATAAGTTATGTTTTTGGAGAATGTTGTAGTGACTCTTTGTTATAAAAATTATAAAACAAAAGAACATTATAGTACAACAATTTATCATAATATACTAATTATTTAAAAAAAATTTACTCTCTCACTCTCTACATATAAATACATATACATACATAAATATACATATATATATATATATACATACACACACACACACACATAGTGTACCTCTTCGATGTTTTATGATTTCCATACTCGTCGCTTGATTGCAGTTCACCCTAGTTAGGATTGACAATTTCCTTTTCTAATTGCACAAACCAATGTAGAAATTAAATCAACAGATATAGAAACTAACTCAAATATGATGGGCACTTAGTCATTGTGTGTGTAAATGTATAATCTTCACCGCGGCCTATCTTATTCTAAAATTGACACATATCTTAATCTCTAGGAAACGAAATTCAAATAAAGAGATGTTAACTTTGAATTGTCTCTTATAATTGTCTTTCATAATTGTTGAGGAACCCATACCCCTCAAAAGGGGGCCTCAGATTGCACTTTTGTACGTTGAACACTTTTTAACCTTTCAACCAACAGAGAACCCATGGCCTGCTCTTTAAATCAGTCAAGCCCCTATGGTTTGGAGATGGTCTTTTGTAAGTTTGACATGTTATCGTGGCTTCCAATTTTTCAGTAATATATAAAAAACTAATATTGACTTACACAGCAAAACTTACAACTGCCATCTTGCAGTTATATTTGGAAATAAGCGAAATAATATTCAAATATATTATCCTTAACAAAGAAGTCCAAACAAAATTACATAAAAATTTCTCTCCCATCACATAATGTATCCAATACAAAAAAAAGTAATGTTCACCCATATAAAACATTAGACCCGCCAGAATATTGTGTTATGAATCAATACTTGTTTGGATAATTATGTAAATATAAAAAAAATGTCCAACTTTTTATTTGTCTATTTTCTTCTTATAAGCTATTGATGCCATATTTTGGACACCAACTAATTATCAAACTTTCTAATTATTTTTCTAGTTAATAGGAAAATTTACTAAGTCACGATTGTTTAATCCACCTTCTCTCTAGTTTTTATTTGTTTCATCATAAAACTGTTCATTATGCATAGATTTTGATTCTTTGTTTAATAATAAAATGAATCTCACAAAGTGAATTTACAATTTTCTGCGGGTTTAACAATTTATATCAAAAATATAAATTGTTAAATTGTTACGATAATTTGGACACCCTCATGTACAATTTTCTTGGCTGCGGCATCTTTGCTTTCCCTGCTCTGACCCAAAAATCCTCTCTGTTTAACTATTTTATTTCTTTGAATAGCTATTCATTTTTTGGCCAACTTGAAGACCTTTAAATATTTATTATTCTTTCCTAATGAAGAAATAATTGTCAATTTTGACAAATCTTTTTGCCTCCCACGCACGCAATTCAGATTCTTGATTCTTTTTTCTTTCCGTTGCGTTGTGGATGCCTGCCTGCCTGGGGTGCCAGCCCAAGGTCTGCTCATGTGGCTGAGCCTACGTCATAATCTGTCGTAGTGGGAGCCTGCATCCGCGCGGTGCCTACCCATTTCAAAGTTTTCAATGTTTCTTTTCGCAACTCATTTCACGAAACCACGTAACGGCCCAACATTTTCAACCATTTCATTTTCGTGGTTTATATGACACGCCGGTGTACTTTAACAAAAATTAGATTTGAATTCTGAAGATCGTTTTCTTCTTTCTTAGGTCGTATATAGCCAACCTTAAGTAATAGCATCAATCGATGCATGTTTTATTTTCGCAAGAATGTTAGTTTTTCTGCTAAAATTTAGACTAATTAAGGAGATATGCTTTATTTTGTATAATTGTGTGGTGGAGAACAGACTCTAATTTGATTAGAAGTTATAGTTTGTGATGATTCTTTTTTTCTATCTAATATAGTGTTATTGGAGGATAACCTTAACTGAAAATTAAATCCTTAAATAAATTATTTTTCCATTAAATTTTCTAAAAGTTTGGACTAAAATTTTTAAATGAACTTGATGAGGATAAATTCAATAGCTTTAATCATATGTGATCAACTCCGGAAGTATGTTCTTTTTAATTATTTTGAAGAAGTTTACCCCTAACATCCCATGTTCTACGATAAATAATATGACAAGATCTCAATTTCATTCTGGTCCAGATCCTTTGTTCAATATCTCAATTTCATTTTAATTCAGATCCTATGTTTTTTTTTTTTTTTTTTTGGGTATCCAATTCTATCCAACATAAAACTATTTGTATTGTATATGAAACTACATGGTATTATTTAGTGATACGATATAATTTTATACTAATCACAATTGTACACCAAAAAAAATTAGAGAGAGGATTTGAATTGCATTTATTCTGCGTATCGAAACGAACGACTGTAGTCCAATAGGCTATCTTTTCTCAAGTGGAGCTACAAATAATGTGGCAAGTGACAGCCTTTCTTAGGCACTAAGAGATATTTGTCACATGTATTGAACTTCTTTTATACTGTGTATTGAAACAAACTGTTGTAGTCCAATAGGCTATTGATTCCACTTTTCTCAAGTGGAGCTACAAATGATGCGTTTAAAAGGCACTAACAGAGATTTCTACTGCAGGATCAATTCTACAGGTATGAATGCTATGGATTCTTTATTGAATCCCTTCTAACTAATTATTGTTTGTTTTTTGACTTGACTATCTTGTTATATTAATATTCCGAGGAATTGCCCAAGTTTTCCATGATTGCAGTCTCTAGTATACTTGATGCGATCATCTTTTCTGTATATAAAATTATATAAATTCATAAGTATTAGACTTCTTTGTGTACAAATTTGATCTCCTCTACTCAATTCCTTAACTAAAATTCATGTAATTTCTATTACGGGCAATAACCAGTGGCAGGCGAATGCCTTTAATGCCTTCCCCTGTCGAGGTCAGGGTTCAAACTCTGTCATTAACAGTTAAGAAAAAAATGTTAAGGAAAGGGGTAGGTAGATGGGAAGCCACACCTCAATTATGGGTAGCAAAAAGTCTAGCACCACATCCTAACACATTATTAGGAGTTTCACCTAATTATATGAGACAAAGTACATTGAAATACAAATTTGATGAATAAAAAAAAAGAAAATTACAGGCAATAATATTTTTTGATTACTGTTTGTCTCCAGCTTTATAGTTTTCTGGACAGAAAATAAGGCAATTATTTATATGAAGGCTGAACTTAAACACCACAGCTAATACTTACCAACATGGTCAGGAAGGCGGCTTTCATCACACATATATATATAATTACTACATAAGATTGCCCCTTTGAAATTGTTAATACCAATTTTAAAACTTGAAAAAAGTCATATGTAGAAATTCATGATTTCAGATTATGAATTTCCTTACCATTATTCCACGTCCAAACGTCAGTCTCCTTGCGCTTGTCTAGAAGACGTAAATCTTTGCAATTAGGTTCTCTTTTTGGGATTTAAACATCAAGTCTACATAGAATTGTTTCCTGACCGAGACTATACCTCACTTACAATGATGAAACGTTGGTACTTGGACCGAAATCACGTTTCTTTTTTTGATGGAGTCTGTGCAAATTGGTGAATAAAACTTTTGACAAATTACATGCAATAAAGTATGTTTCTGAACATAAAATACGGCAATTATATTTATATATAAAGGCTGAACTTAAACACCACAGCCAGTATTTACCAACATGGACAAGAAGGCGGCATTCATCACCCTTTTAGTGCTCTTCTTACTCTCCTCTCAATGTGTCTTGTCTGCAGCATCAAGAACAATTTTCCGGAGAACCAGTGAGTTATACTTTTTCTGTTTGTTACGCGACATATTATCTATTCATGCATAATTTCTTTGCTAAATAAAACCTTGTCAGCTATTTCCTGATTCCATACTTCTTTTCTTTAGCCGCTCCCCTCTCCAAAAAAAAAATAAAAATAAAAATAAAAAATAAAAAAGGGGAAAAAGGAGTCCACTCTTCATTTGAAGTCATAATTATCATTTTTCCTTGGCTTTTTACTTAATTGTGATTTGCTTTGGAAGTTTTGATTGCTGCAGATGAATATAGAGGTTTTAAAACCAGATATGTTGAAAGAATATTGATAGGTCTACCAGTCCACAGGCCGCAAGGCGCGGGCCGCGGCAGCCTAGGAAGAGATACAACACCTTCATATATTTAATTAAGGTAAGGTACAGCGGCGGAGAAGGGCGGCCCCGAAATTTCAGAAAGTGATTCCTTTACATTTTGAAGAAAATCATAGGCAAATTGTCCATCCTCATGTACAATTTCCTGTGCGTTTATTTATGTTTAAATTTAAGAAGATTCCGCAATTGTACGAAAACTGTCCACCCCCGTGTATACAATTTTTCTATGCTTGTATTAATATTGGTTATAATACAATTAAATACTTTTAACAAAAATAAATAAATTTCGTTGACATGGGCATGTGCATGTGCATGAACATTTACTTTTAATAAAAAAAATTGTACGATTTTCTTCCCCCTGTTTGTCAAAGAAATCTTAACGATAAGGTATGTTTTTGGAGAATATTGTAGTGATTCTTTATTATAAAAATTATAAAACAAAATAACGTTACAGTAAAAACATTTAAGCATAATTTACCAACTATTTAAAAAAATTACGTCTCTCACTCTCTCTACACACACAAATACACACACACGCTAAGGGAAGTCCCACACAAGGCGCGGGTATTTGGTACCTGTATCTTTTTATCTAATAGTTTCATCCAAGAATAGAACTTAATGGAAGCTTGAAGCCTACTCTGCCAGGTGATAGTTATCAAATAATAGAATTTTAATTGAATAAAGGGCCTTAATCAAGACTTACTTAAGCACAACAAAATAAGATTTATTTCAAGATTAGACAACAAGCATAATAGATGTGACGATTTGCATAAACTGACATATTTATGCTCATATTTTCTATTTTTCACCTTCAATAAAATGCAATCATCATTGAAAAATCTTCAATACAAAGTATTTGTTTAGTTCTCCATTTTATATTGAGAAGATTAACACATTGTTCATTTGTTTGAGCTGATAAAGTCACTATTAAAAAAAAATACTCAAATAATTTATATAATATATGTACTTAATAAAAAATGCACATTTTCGTATCACAGTATATACAATATATAAGAGAATTGATGTAAGTTATTAAAGCAATTATTTGATAAGCATTATACAATGTTTTGCTATTATAATACTCCATAACCTTTAAAAATTCATCCATAATTCATTTCCTTAAATTTTAATTATTGGCACGCCCAATGTGGCGCGTAAAGAAGCAGCAAGACGCAAACTACCTTTCTTCTTGGGGTGACTAGTGGTACACTCGGTTGTGCGCCCCACGTACAATAAATGCTTTTGTTGATGAATAAAGAGAAGAAAGTGAGCAGACAAAACTGATGGAAATTCATTGTTCATGTTCATGTGGGCAGAACGAAAAAAACTATTCATGTAGGCAGAAGGGAAATTCACTGTTTATCTCCAGATTGCATTCTTTTGTATATATATATGTGTGTATGTGTGTAGAGAGAGAGAGAGCGCGCGCCCCTCTTCAATGCTAGGGCATGCATTTTTTATATTCCGTGCTCGATGCTTGAGAGCTATTAACCCAAGTTAGGATTGGCAAATTACTTTTTCTAATTGCACAAACCAATGTAGAAATTAAATCAACAGATATAGACACTATATATAATATATATATGTATATATATAGACACACACACATATATATATAGGGTAAATTACTATTAACCTCCTTGTAGTATCGCCTTCGACTACATGACCTCCCTATGGTTTCAATATGACCACATGAACCTCCTATGGTTTTATAATACAATTAAATACGTAATTTCATTAAGATTTCTTTGACAAACAGGGGGAAGAAAATGGTACAATTTTTTTTTATTAAAAGTAAATGTTCATGCACATGCACATGCACATGCCCATGACAATGAAATAAATACCACAACAATATATATATATATATATATATGTATATATATTTATAACTGTTTGTTATGCATAGATTTTGATTCTTTGTTAATAATAAAATGAATCTCACAAAGTGAATGTCCTTATTCTGCAATCGTTCTTTTTACCTTTTCTTTTATGATAACCAGAATCAGAAAGAATAGTCGAAACGAACGTGGACTCCAGAGTCCACTCCACTAGTGATGTCGTGTTGTCTGGAAAATAAGCGAGTGATGTAGGTAGAACTCCTGGAGTGCACTAGTCATTCCCCTAATCATTTGAATATGTAATGTAATGGGTATGGAAAAGTACCATTTTTGTTTTCTCCGATGCCTTTGACTGCATCAATAGGAAAAAAAGATGACAAGATTTCCATTGTACGACGAATGAATTTAAACGAAAGATATGTCAAAAGGGAAAACCTATGAAGACTTGAAGTCGTGGCAACATCAAAATGGAAGACCTGTGAAGTCTTGTCTTCATTTTTTGATGATTAAACGAAAGAATGTCAAAAAGGAAAACCGGCGTAGTCTTAAAGTCTTGTATTTTATGAAGAGGATCATCTGATGGCTCATTTCCTTAAACTAGTTAGGGGCCTCACGCGATGCGTGAGGGTGCCCAATTAACACTATTAACAGCACTGAATGAGATAGAATCATTTTGAGTGAAATTTGTTTTATAGTCCTTGTGGGCACTACATACCTTAATCAAATATTTCATATTAAAACTCACTCCCTCCTACTGATTCTGGTATTCATGTTTTGATGTGTAGATTACCTTTGATTTTTTTTTTTTTGGCATTACAGTCCCAACGAAGAGTTCTGCCAGAATACAATCGAAATTACTTCTGATTTTTTTTGGCATTACATTCCCAGCGAAGCGTTCTGCAAGAATACAATCGGAGCAACACTTCCCAAAGGTTTTTTAAAAAGACAAAATTTTGTAGACAATTAAAATTGATAAAAGTTTATACCACATAAAACTGCCATAATTAAAAAAACCAAGGCGGCCATTAGATTAGATTTTTTTTCTTTAAGACGGTTTTGGTTTTTCGCCTAAATTTTGAGATGTGCCTAAGATCTTGGGTTCTCTTATCTGCAAAAACTTATCACTAATTTTTATGCATTCAGTAAGTAAGAGTTTTTTAAATTTTAGAGGAGAAAAAGAGCACCTTTGTGAATAATATATAAGCAAGTGTAATACGAGAAGCAGCACCAAGGTCAATTTGAAAAATTGTCAGAATAGTATGCCTGTATACATAAACACACCAAAAGAAAAAGTGGGCACATGAAAACATAAAAAGCAATTATACACAGAGAATAACAAGCATCCAGCAGAACAATAAGGCGAACGGGTTTGTAGCCAAAAAAAATAAAATAAAATAACAAAGTTTCAATAAGTTGAAAGTATCATAGGCATTCATGCACACAATATCTGCAATTCCAAATTCCCATGGCATGTGCAACATGAAGGCAGATAACAATAAAGAGCACATCGAATGCCAAGAATACAAAACAAAATCTGTGGACAAAACACAACCGTCCATGGATAATTGCACGAGGAAAGAAAATGGATCCAAAAGCAGGAGTCCACTGTTTTCAGAGTCTGGAGGTATTAACTCGGAAAACAAGCTGACTTTTACAGCCATAAACAAAGGAAAGAGGGGGGAGAGAGAGAGAGAGAGAGAGACAGGAAGTAAAGAAGGAGAGAAGCAGAATCGGCAGGGGAAGTAAAGAGGGGAGAGAGAGAAAAAGGGACAGGAAGTAAAGATTGGAAGTGTAGTAGACCATTCCGGCGGACGAAACAAAGAATAAATACTGAAACGGCGGGCCAAGGGGAAAAAAAGCCCTGAAGTTGCTTAGAATTACATACAAAACCAGTCAGAACCAGTTCGGGGGATAACAGGCAGAACATGCCAAAACTGGTTTCGTGTGAAACCGGACGTTAAAGCCCAAACTCCCGCTTTTATATATATAGGATAAGTGAATAAACCACTCTTTTTTATTGAAATTCAATAAAAAAGTATTTATTTAGTTTGAAGATTAACGCATTGTTCATATGTTTGAGTTGATAAAGTCACCATTAGAAAAAAAAATGCTCAAATATTTTATATAATACATGTACCTAATAATTAGACACCTAATTTGATTACTTATTTTATCTTTCCTAGGAATTTTAGCTTAATTTCTTATTTTTGTCGTGACCTTTAAATTAGAGAGCATTCTAAAGTTTTAGCAGTGTTATTTCTTATGAACGAAATAAAAAACAAATTGAATATAATGATCCAAAAGTTGATAATTCATCAAAATTTAATTGGCCTACTCAGTGTTAATGGATTCACATCTGCATGTAAATGGCAACACAATTGATCAAAAGACAACTAATTGTTAAGTGGTAAATTTCTTGGTAATTTGTCCATTACATATTTGTTTATCACAATTTTTTTCTTTTGCCCTTGTATTTTTCCTATTTATGCAACATTTTTTAAACTGAAATTTCAACAACTACATGGAAACCTTAATGAAAATTTTCTTCTCTCAGGTTTTATCCACAATTAATTTTTTTATGTTTTCCATGAATAGGAATGTTATTTTCATTGGATGTCTAACCAGACAATTGAAACTAAATTTTGGTGATTTGGAACAAAGATTGGAAAGGAATAATTTGTTGGGAACCAATTACGAAAAAAATATATTATTGGAGAATACTTCTTTCATTGCTAAAGTGTTGTTATTGGAAATGCAGCTATGATTTTCTTCCTGTCTATTTTACAAATAATTTATTTTCAATTTGTCTATGTAGTTAAATATGTCATTGCATGCTCAAGGTATCTTTTCAATTTAAACTAAAAATGTAGGAAGAGAAAATTTCAATTTTAGAAATAGTTTCTAAATTCATATAAATGTTATTAAGTGCCTAAGGACTTTCAGATCCATTTTTGTTAAATGTCTAAAAGCCATCCCTAAAAATTTTTAAATCTAATTCTTTAAAAAAATTATTTATTAATAAATATAAAAATTTTCCATTTTTAAGAAATATATTTTTAGTATTCTTTAGTTTTATAAAAAAATTTTCCAAAGTGTTTAATAAGAACTACTTATATTTTTCCTTAGTTTTCTTCCAAAATAAAAATCTAAAAAAATACGCAAAAATTTCCACTCATTTGAAAATTCTTTTTAGTTTTCTTCCAAAATAGATATCTAAAAAAAATGCAAAAAAATTCCATTCATTTGAAAATTCTTTTCCTTTAAAATATAAAGGAAACAAACTGAAATACAAACTATGTTTCCAAAGTAAAAATTAGTGTTACTATTACATACTTGATATGGTTTTTGTAAAAATAGTTGTCCACATATGAAAATTAAAATGGAATAATAGGGATCAAGAAAACATAAACTGTACTTTCGATATTTGTTCTAGATTATATATTATTTTCATACAATAAATCTAAAAACAAACTTTCATTGAAAGCTACAACATAGCTAATTGGAAATAAAAAGTTTCAAAAAATTTCGTAAGTTTTTATTAAAATAGATGAGAAATATTATTTTTTTTATAAGACTCTTGATTTTTAACCTTTTTACATATTTATATTACTCTTTCCTTTTTTATTATTATATTGTTCGAATACCTAATAAGCAATAAAGCAATTAGCATTTAAGCAAGAGTACTTAGAAATTTTAGAAGGCAAATCTGGAAACACAACCAGTAAACATCTTTAGTTAGTTAAGACATTGCTTCAATCAATTAATCTGGCCTAGCATACTCCAATATGGTTTAAGTGAAAATTGATGCAAGCTGCAAGATTGCTCCTTGGAGACTCATTCTCCAATGATTTATCGAAGATTTAGAAGTTTCTAATAAATACTTTAGTAGGATTCTTAAAGTCTGTGTTATTGTTATTTTTTTGAAAAAAATTCAGATACTATATAACAATGTTTTGATAAATTTATATTTTTTAAAACTATTTACTATTTTGAATTCCCTACTAAGAATAGTCTCATAAATAACTTCATAAATATTGTTCAATTTAAGAATTATGGGTTACATTTGCCTAAGATTAAATATTTCTTTTTCCATGAGCAAAAGTTGAAGGAATTTTAAAAGTCGAATTTATGAAAATTTATTTGGTAATAATAAAGTGCTCTAAAAATACATAGTTATCTTAATTTCTCTCTGTCAAAATGATGTTAGATGAACAGGTTGGATTAAAAATTTATGAAAATTTAAAAACCAAATTTATGAAAAATTTCACCATGTATTCCTAAAATACTCTTGGATTACAAAGTTATTTTACTTTCTCCATGTAGAATGATGTTAGTCAAATAGGTTGTATTAATTTGCGCTCAGGATTGAAATAGTCCCACAATTCAAGATGTGTATAATTCATTATTATCTAATGTAGCTTTATTTGAGATGATCATAGTTAAAATTTTGAAGTTATCTTTAACATATGTTGCACTAATTTTTGTACAAAGATGTGGAAAAAGATATGCCAAATATTTCTATTCTTCCTATAACGCTTAGTAGTCAAATTGAAGAGATCATCCATCGTTAAATACCAGTTTACAGTGTAAGAAAGGGAAATTATGAAGAAAATATCTATAGTGTTGATGTCAAGATATGTTTCTTTTCATTCACAGTTAGGTCTTCTCTTTTGTGCATTTTTTGTGTATATTATTGTTATCAAAATGGGTGGATTAATTTACGGATTAATCTCAAGAACTCCCTGTAACGTTTGATCAAAATTGCAGTTTACTCTCTAACCTTTAATTCTTCTCTCTTTATCCCCAATTTTAATCCACTTCATTAGTTTAACTTTAAAATATTGTGAATTGATAAAAATGCCACATCCTAAATAATTTTTTAAATTAAAAATTATTTTCAAAGACTATGAAACGGAAATATATCCAAATTTATTCGCTTTTTTCTCTACTCCTAAACAACAAATTTTCTTTTCTTTTTCTTTTTTTCCTGTCCAAAACTCCAAAAGACTAGCTATAAAAGTTAAAAATCTTTTGCAAAAAAAATAAGAAAAAGTCTATTATAGTAGTTTGTTTTGAACAAGTTCTTAGATGGTTGGATTTTCAAAATTCTTGTAGTATTAATCAAATACAAGCTTTTGCCAAGTTCTTAGCGTATGATTAGAATACATGCTTATCAAATAAATTCACGGGTGATGAGCTATAAAAGTTTTCTGAACAATTTTTTTCAACTATAAAGTTTGCAAAGATGAAAGTGAGAAATAATTTTTTATTTGAAAAATTGTTTAGGAGGTGGTATTTTTGTCAATTCACAATGTTTTAAATGTTAAGTTAATGTGGTGTGTTGAAATTGGGGACAAAGTGAGAAAAATTAAGGTTAGAGGGTAAATTGCAACTTTGATCAAATGTTAAGGCAATTTTTGAAACTAATCCTTAATTTAAACTAATAATTGCATGCCTATTCGGATGTTCAAAGTTATATTGATGAAATTTTATCATTTCAATCAAAAATTAAGTGGTCAAGAAATTGTCTTTGTGAAGTAAGCAAACCAACTCACAAATTAGCCAATACAGTTAGTCCAAGTCAACAAAATAAAAGCAATTTAGAGTTGTGAACTTTAAATTATCCTGACTTGGCTATTATAATTTTTGCTATGCATATGATCACTAAATTTAACTTCTAGAAAAAGAAAAAGATAGTCCCATAATTCTAAATTCATATATCCATTTAGTATATAATGTGATTAAATTTAAGGTAATGACACTTAGATATTTAGGTATATTGACAAATGAGATAAATAAGAATTTGTTTCCTCACTTCTATTTGTTATATGATGCAACTGCCAAGGACTCAAGAATCTGTATACTTAGTCAAATATATAATATTTATATGATTTGTGTAGTTATTTAGTTTTATATATGTGATCCATCTATTCATTACTTTTTCCATTATTTTGTACTTTAGTTGAATTTAAATTATCTTGACCATTATTTAGAACTAAACATCCTGTGGTAGCACGTAACATTAGCATATGATATACTATCTTATAAAACAATTGAAATAGTGTTGATTATCTTCAAATTTTGATTATCCATTTGCTATCTTAATTATACACATTTCAAAATTATATCTACTAAGAAATTTGCATCACTCAAAGTATTGTATTTTTCGCTTTAAACTTCCATATTTATGTACTTCAACAAGGTTGAAAATAAAGTTTTATATTTGTAATAAAATCAAAGTTAAATCATCGAGGCTAAATCAAGAATCCATAACCATTTGAGATCCATCAGTTGAATGTATAGCTTAATAGGTTGGGATTTCAATCACTTAAATTTGGCCAATTAGTGTCCCAGGATCATAGCGGTTAAGTAATGAACAAAAAGAAACATGTGAATTTTGACTTGTTATTTAGGTTTAAAATTGTTTCAAGACATGCCTTCAAAGTAAAAATCACCATTATATTAATGACAAACAAAAGTTGACGACATGAGATGTGGTGATTTTTCCACTTTTCTCAAATAAAATTGTTATCCCTTTTTTTTTTTGGTAAATAAACCTTTAAATTGAGCATTTTGGTTATCAAAACTTATTGTATTTTTTCATCTTGTGAGTATATATACTACCTATTATAAAATAGGATAGAAAGGAGATCTTTTTTTTTTTTTTTGATGAAAAAGCATTATAGTTTTAAGAAAAAAATGAGATTAAGAGAAAAGTCATTAATTTTGAATTTTTTGATATGCCTCACTTCTCCTATCCTTTTCATTGGTATTTAAAATTTCCTACTAAGATATAAAATAAAAATATTTGAAAGTGTTTTATATGTTCGGCTGAAGGAGAAGTAGAGTACTCCAAATAGAATTTTGTTTGATATATATAGTAGACTTTATTTTTTTATTAATTGTAATAGAGTAATAAAATGACTTACATAACTAGAACTTTTTTCCTTCATAAATCAACTTAGAACAACTTGTTATTTGATTAAGTATCACAAAAAAAAAAAAAAATACCTACGACATGCAATGCACGTACTTCCACACTAGTTTGATCAATATTAGAGTTTGTTAACTATTAAAACTTAGTTCAAATTAGACTTGATAGGCACAAATTGTGAAATTCAAAAATTAAAATTAAAAAAAAAAACAAAGTTACTCCTGTTCGATTCAAATTTAACTACATAAAGCTCATTTGATCCGTAGTTCTCAAACCCAATCAGGCTTAGTATTTCAACCGTTCAACACGTGAACCGGTCACTAGGCCGGGTTGGCTTTCTTCTAAGGTCTGATACTCAAACCCAACCAGATTGGGGGAGACCTAGTGGATTTTTTATTTTTAGCCAAAATGCTTATATTTTGCAATATTAAAATTCCGAACCTCTCCCTCAGTATCAAAGAGACTTAACCACTAAGCTAAATTTTTATTTCTTGTCAAAAAGTACCATTGAATGCATTTAGTTACTATCAAGATATCAATTACTTGAGCGTTCTATTTTTTAAATAAAATTAATATCATTCATAACAGTTGTTTAGTCTTTAAAAGATTATTTTATTTTTAATAAAAATATATTAAACAAAAATAATGATATTCTTAAAATTTTCTTGTATTATTAAAGTAATATAACTCTTTTATCTTCAAGAATGCAAATTTTATATGTTTTAAACTATTATAAAATGAAATATAAGTTTTTCATTGAATGATCGATGTGTTACATAATTATATGTCGTTCGTATGTACAAAATAACATAAAACAAACTTTACACCATTACATATAATAGTTGATATCTAAGAGTAGTTTATCTTAATTTTTATCATCTTTTTATTTTGTAATAGATGAATCAATCAATTAGAATTTTTAAAAATTATTTTTATAATTATTATTAATATATACGTATTATATATTAGTATAATTAAAATATTATGTTTATCTAAAAATATTATTTTAATGACCTACAGGTTCAACCACTCTCTGATTTTTGAATAATAATCCATCAACTTGATCCAATTATCGGGTTGTTTTTGGGGCGCAGTTTGATAGCTATAGTTTGTCCTCAGTTACATCTCTATTGTGCAATTTTAAATATCTTTTTTTGGGTATGTTTTTTAAAAATATATTTAAAAAATTCAAACACATTTTTCAATTATTTTTTATTTCATATGTACATTTACTAAAAAAATATATTTAAAAATATTATAATAATATATTTTAAAAAAATACTCCAAAAAACAGCTTTCTAAACGAATTGCTTGTTTCCTAAAATTCCAATTGCTATAGAATTAGTGGATCATACTTTATGAGAAAATATTAAATGGCCATATATGTGTTGAGGATGGGTCGGTAGCTCAAGGCCCAATGAAGTAAACCCAATTACTAGTATCGATATAAGACATCCTGTAAACTCAAACGTGATGCAATTTTAGTACACCCCTAGGTAGGTGAGCAAGTATTCCACGGGCCATGCGCACCACATCATCAGCTAATGTGGTGTGCAAATTTTAACCAGCTTTTGACATGTGGATGTGGTCTCCATGTGTTTTATGGGGAAATTTAGCCCAACTTGCAGTATGAAATTGTTATACTCCGGTTTAACATAGTTACACTATCATTCAATATAGTTACACATTTTAAGTAACGAATTACGTAAAAGTTGGAGTTTGAAATCGTTACATTACAATTCGTTATACCATCATTTAGTAAATTTACACATATTAGCTAACCCGTTACATACACTTCAGTGTAATTTAGTTACACAAAAATAATAAAGAGTTATACCATGACACTTGCTTCTTATTGGCTTCATCTTAGCCCTCGACTTTGCTCTCTCTCCTAGTTGGCTTGATCTAGTCAAAAGTTGCACACCACATCATATGCTGATGTGGTGTGTATGGACCAACCAATACTTTTCCTAAGTAGAGTCCAGTACATCAAAACTGATGACCAAATGAAATTTTATAATTGCAGGCGAGCAGTAAGACTTCAAATTATGTGCAATATTTTTAAACTCGGATCGAATTAGCCGATTTGACTGTACGGGCAGAAATTAAGTAAAGAATTATAAAAATTCGGTCAAAATTGGTGAATCGGTGACAAACGGTTCAACTAGTTTGAAACGGGCATCATTTTCCTTGACCTCTGGCTCTTTAACTTGTTAAGCAGTTAAACTTCCACGTGGCTTACTGGGATCAACATGCTTCCTCTCCATTCGTGTTCTTGTTCCAAATAATTTGGTCACATACTTAAAGTTTTAAAAAAATTTAAAAGAAAAAAAGATATATTTCTGAACAATACAAAACTTAAAACACTAAGGGATTGTTCACAAAGACAAGAACCTAAACTCTACATGTTTTAGATGCCATGGCATTCTCTCTCTCTCTCTCTCTCTCTCTCTCTCTCTCTCTCTCTCTCCTTTTATTTTATTTTATTTTTGTTTGTAAAGGCCATTTCTTGCTCTTTTTTTGAAATCAAAGGAAATTTATCAATAACAACGCACTTAGGAATTTGGAAAATAAAAAAAAAATACTTGTAACAACTTGATTGAAAAATAAATTACAAACAAAAAGTCTACAATCTTAGATAAGTAAATGATAAAAATTTGGTGTCAAGCAAATTTCCTAATATGCATAATTTGATATGGTTCATATGCCAGCATGAACTAATTCTTGTGCCATTAAGCGACTAGAAATAATGCATATCATCGAGGAAGTGTTGGATCTACGTTTGCTAAACAACTACATGATTGGCGCAATGAAAATGGTATTGTTTTGAACTAAAACAGACACGAGTATCAAATGCTGGTGATCATCTTGAGGTGTTAAACTCCAACAGCATCGAGGACTTTTAAGGACAATTTTTATGTTAGGTTAACAAAGCTTTAAAAATCATTTTTCAGAAATGTCATTTATTATAAAATACAAAAATTATTTAAAACTTTAGTTGAAGCTCTAATTAATTAAGCATTTTCTTGTGTTAAGTGTCACTAAATCTTATCTGTTGTAGCTGGAAGAATATTTATTGTATTCAATTGAGAAGAGTAAAATATTATAAGTCTTGTACTAATTGTTTGGACCTTTAGATATTGCCTTTTTTT
>CM045571.1:7538420-7615821 GCA_024721245.1 Mitragyna speciosa
GTAAGCCTGAAGCCTGCTCCGTCAGGTGATAATTAGCAAATAATAAAATTTTAATTGAATAAAGGGCTTTAATCAAGACTTACTTAAGCACAACAAAATAGGATTTATTTCAAGATTAGACAACAAGCGTTAATAGATGTGACGATTTGCATAAACTGACATATTTATACTCGCATTTACTATTTTTCACCTTTCATAAAATGCAATCATCATTGAAAAATCTTCAATAAAAAGTATTTATTTAGTTCTCCATTTTATATTTTAGAAGATTAACACATTGTTCATATGTTTGAGTTGACTAAAGTCACCATTAGAAAAAAAAAATACTCAAATATTTTATATAATATATGTAGCTAATAAAAAATGCACATTTTCGTATCACAGTATATACAATATGTAAGAGAATTGATGTAAGTTATTAAAGCTATTATTTGATAAGCATTATGTAATGTTTTGCTATTATAAGACTCCATAACCTTTAAAAATTCATGCATAATTCATTTCCTTAAAATTTTAATTATTGGCACGCCCAACGGGACGCGTAAAGAATCAGCAACACGCACACTACCTTTCTTCTTGGGGTGATGAGTGGTACTCTCGGTTGTGGGTCCCACCCACAATAAATGCTCTTATCGATGAATAGAGAGAAGAAAGTAAGCAGACAAAACCGGTGGAATTCATTGTTCATGTGAGCAGGAGGAAAAAAACTATTCATGTGGTCAGAAAAGCAAAATTCACAGTTTATCTCCACAATGCATTCTTATGTAATATATAAGATATGAGATATATATATATATATATACACACATATATACATATATATATATAACTGTTCGTTATGCATAGATTTTGGTTCTTTGTTAATGATAAAATGAATCTCACTAAGTGAATGTCCTTATTCTGCAATCGTTCTTTTTACTTTATGATAACCAGAATCAGAAAGAATAGTCGAAACAAACGTAGACTCCAGAGTCCACTCCACTAGTGATGTCAGTTGTGTGGAAAATAAGCGAGTCATGTAGGTAGAACTCCTAGACTGCACTAGTCATTCCCCTAATCATTTGAATATGTAATGGGTATGGAAAAGTACCATTTTTGTTTTCTCCGATGCCTTTGACTGCATCAATAGGAAAAAAAGATGACAAGATTTCCATTGTTCGACGAATGAATTTAAACGAAAGATATGTCAAAAAGGAAAACCTATGAAGACTTGAAGTCGTGGCAACATCAAAATGGCAGACCTGTGAAGTCTTGAAGTCTTGTCTTCATTTTTTGATGATTAAACGAAACAATGTCAAAAAGGAAAACCGGCGAAGTCTTAAAGTCTTGTATTTTACGAAGAGGATCATCTGATGGCTCATTTCCTTAAATAAGTGAATAAACCACTCTTTTTAGCCAGCCTGACCTTGAACTTTAACAAAAGAAACCATGAGTCCTTTTGGCAGGAGGGAGGCTTTGTTCATATTTCTTTTTGTCCTACATCTTCCTATCTTGTCATTTCCTTCCAAAGCCGGTGCATCAAGTCACGATGAAGAGGCTACCGCCCTCTTAAACTGGAAGGCAAGCTTTGCAAACCAGAATAATTCCCTCTGATTTCCTGGAATTTTCAGCCCACCAAAGCCAAGAATTCTTCCAACCATTGCACTTGGACGGGTGTTTCATGCATTGATGGAAGCATCAATAGATTGAACCTTACAAACTCTAGTATTAACGGTACACTCTACAACTTTCCCTTTTCATCCTTGCCAAATCTTGAATATGTTGACTTGTCCATGAATGAACTTTTCGGCAGCATACCACCCCAGATATGTAACCTGTCCAAGCTCATTTATCTTGATTTTTCATTCAATCATTTGTCATACGAAATCCCATCTGAAATTGGCTTGTTAACAAGTCTTCAAGTCCTCCACCTGAATGAAAATCATTTCAACGGCTCAATTCCTTTGGAGATAGGCCAATTGATTTCTCTTAGCGAGCTTAGTTTGTGCACGAACCAAATTAGTGGGCCTATTCCTGCTTCCTTGTCCAATTTGACAAACCTGACATATCTATCTCTGTATGACAATTTGCTTTCAGGTCCCATTCCTCCAGAAATAGGAAACTTGCACAAAATTATCACTCTGTTTATCGATACCAACTACTTAACAGGTCCAATTCCACCTGTGTTTGGTAACCTGAAGAAGTTGGAATTGTTATACATTTATCAGAATCACCTATCTGGTCCCATTCCCTATGAGATAGGGCAGTTGAAATCACTTCAGGCTCTAAGCTTGTTCGGGAACAATCTAACTGGATCAATCCCATCATCAATTGGTAATCTAACCAATTTGAATCTCTTGCAGCTGTATGACAACCAACTTGTTGGTTCAATTCCCTGACGAACTAGGCAATCTAACGCTTCTTATTGGAATGCACCTAGATAGAAACGAACTTAATGGTTCAATTCCTAAATCATTTGGTAGGTTTGAGCAACTTGGAAATTTTGTTTCTTCGAGATAACCATTTGTCAGGTTCAATTCCACAAGAACTTGGAAAATTGCCCAAGTTGATTGTTTTGGAATTGGATGAAAATCAGTTTTCTGGTCAATTGCCAGAACTATGTCAAAATGGAGCACTACAAAACATCACTGTAAACAAGAACATGCTTACAGGTCCGATCCCAAGAAGCTTGAAAAACTGCTCTAGCCTAGTTAGGGCCCGATTCAATGAAAACAAACTGCCATGGAAACTTATCAGAGATGTTTGGAATCTATCATCTTTTGGACTTCATGGATCTCAGCCACAATGAATTCTACGGTGAACTCTCTAGCAACTGGGGAAGATGCAAAAACTTGACAGTCATTGAATATTGCAATGAACAACATCACAGGCCAGATACCTCCAGAAATTGGAAATTTAACTCAACTACGTGTTCTTAATCTTTCTTCCAATTACATAACAGGGGAGATTCCAACGGAAACTAGAAAGTTGGCTACTATGCTAACACTGGATTTACATGAAAACCAATTTCTTGGCGGTATTCCTCAAGAGTTAGGATTGCTAACAGAACTCCTTTATCTAGACCTGTCCAAAAACTCTTTGAATGGATCTATGTCTAGGAAATTTAGGAGATCTACAAGCAATTGTTTCACTTGAATTTGAGCAATAACATGTTGACGAAAAAGATTCCGGTCGAGATGGGTAAATTAACTCAACTTTCTCTACTTGGATCTAAGTCATAATTTCTTCACAGGTGAGATACCACCTGAATTAAGAAGTTTGAAGAGTCTGGAATCATTGGATCTCTCTCACAATAACCTCTCTGGTTTCATTCCCAAGGCCTTAGCAGAGTTGCCTGGTTCACTGCATATTGACATATCTTTCAATGATTTAAAGGGTCCAATTCCGAATGGCCGAGCTTTTGTGAATGTCACCGTAGAACAGCTAAAGGGAAATAAAGGTTTGTGTGGCAATATTACTGGGCTACAAGCTTGTCAAAGTCCTCAGTTGCTTAGAAACAGTGGAACGCAAAAAAGAAAGGAAATTGTTCTCAAAATTGTGCTTCCTGTTGTGGGACCTCTTGCACTTATTTGTGCATTGATTGGACTTCTCAGAATGTATGAGCAAAGAAAAAAAGATACAACGGTGGTAATTTTAGATGTGAAGAACCAAGATTTGTTCTCCATATCTACATATGATGGAAAAGCAATGTACAGAGAAATAATAAAAGCCACCTGAAGCGTTCAATGAAATATTTTGCATCGGGGAAGGAGGTTATGGAAGAGTCTACAGAGCGAAGCTTACACCAGAAAAAGTGGTAGCAATAAAGAGACTTCATCATGACTTGTCAGAGGTAGCAGATTGTAATGGTTTCCTGAATGAAATAAGAGCCTTGACGACAATCAAGCATCGAAACATTGTGAATCTTCATGGTTTTTGCTCAAATGCTCAACACTCAATTTTGATCTACGAGTATCTCGAACGAGGTAGCTTGGCCAAAATGTTGAGCATAGATGAAGAAGCTAAGGAACTAGACTGGAAAAAGAGGTTGAATATCATTAAAGGCGTGGCGAATGCTCTGTCTTACATGCATCATGATTGTTCATCTCTTATAGTTCACCGAGACATATGCAGTAACAATATCTTGCTTGATTCTGAGTATGAGGCTCATGTTTCAGACTTCGGTACCGCTAAGCTTCTGAGGAAGGACTCGTCTAATTGGAGTGCTCTTGCTGGCACATATGGATATGTTGCACCAGGTAACAAGGTTTTTCTCCCCAAGTTTAGTATTTGTTGCAAATTAACACTTCAAATTCTCTTTCCAAATTTTTTAGTTTTTAACTGTGTCTAACAATGGAATGATGTAGCGTCACTTAATTCTTCTACTTTTAACTTTGCTTTTATCAAAGTGATACAAAACTGTTTCACATTAAATTCAATTTGGCATAAAAAAAAAATCGGCAGAAGATTTGAACTCCAAATTAATACACGAGGACAAATGTCAATTTATAACACGAATTTTTTCTCGCAGAGCTTGCCTATACCATGCAAGTAACTGAAAAGTGTGACGTTTATAGTTTTGGAGTCCTGACACTAGAAGTAATCAAAGGGAAGCACCCTGGTGACTTAATTGCTAATCTAAATTCAACACTGCCAAATATAGAGTTGAATGACTTTCTGGATCAAAGGATTGCGCATCCCTCTCAAAAAGTTGAAAAGGTTCTGATATCCATCCTCAAAGTAGCAAGAGAATGTTTACATGGTGATCCACATTCCAGGCCAACTATGCTGATGGTTTCTAGGTTGTTATCAATGGATGTGCCCTTTTAGTAACATCTTGGTGAGTAACAAGGTACGCTTATGGGAACCTATTTCGTTGAATGATTTGATTTAGTTTGATGTTTTTTCTATTCTGATACGTTTCTTGCTTCCTTTTGGGTCACTATCTCTAATATTTATTTGATAGACTCGAGAACATTGTTGGCAGGAGATGAGAAAAAGATTTTGCAAAAGGTCGAGGCAAAAGCATGTGAAGGGAATTGGTTAGAATTATAAGATTTGTATCTTCAGCTTCACTTGTAATAAAATTTTAACCTAGCCAAAGCATAGAAAATATGTGCAATGTACAATTTCAATTCCGGATAAATGTAAAATAAGGGAGATTAACTTGTATAAACTTTAATGAACATGCAAGTTGTGAAATTGATTACTTTTTATCTTGTCCTTTCCAATTTCTGATGGCACATGAATTTCTATTTTTGCAATGTAGTCAAAGCTATCCAACAAGTACCTAAAAAAATTATTGTTCTTCTATAAAACAATTCAAGCATTAGTAAATTCAATAGGATATTGATTCAAAATTTGATTTTTGGTAAATTATAACAATATACGAATAATACACATAGTAAATGCAGAAGAAGAAAAATTCGGGGACGTAGTTGGACTTTTATGGGGACAAATATAGTCAAATCATAGGTACCGTTAAATCATTAGTATTTCCCCCATTGATTGGGAAATGAGGTACTGTTCCCTTCACTTCGAGTTATAGAAATGTTTGTTCAATAAATGATGCATTGATTTTATTATTTCTTTAACAATATTAGTTGTTCGATTAGTACTGTGCTGGAAATGGGATGGAAAGAGAATGATTTTTTTTTTTTGGTAGAAAAAGTTAGGAGGAGGGGAGCTTCACCGATCAAAGACTACAAACGCATTTTAAGCAACTTACAGTGATTCTTACGGATCGTCTATGAATGATGCTTAAACTAAGTATGAAACTCGAATTAAGTGCTCCCAACACACTGGCTAAACTTTTATCAATTAAACCACAACTCGTTAGCAAAGAGAAAGAGATAACATTACAAAGAAACGCCATGGAAACACTCCTCAATTCTTTAACCTTTGTTTTATACATTTTCTCTGTCATTTGACAAAAAACTTCCACCAATTCATTAGCTTATAGTATCTCCAAAATTGCTTCATTTGAGCCAGCAAATTAAAACTTCTTTGGTTAAAGGAAAAATAAAACATGAAACTGTACAACTGTGATAGCTTTTGGTACAAAGGACACGAGCTTGCCGAACAGGGGACAGAGGATTGGTAGCAAAAAGGAGAAGAGTGTTGACGTTCACATTATATTGTTAAGAGCGTCCCACATCGGCTTGTTAATCAGCAAGACAGGCCGAATGAGTGGGATAAAATATGTTGGGGGACAAGGGGCCAACATACTTACCTGGACGGGGTCAATGGGCGATCAAGAAGGCCCATGGCCTAGGTTGGTGACCTCCATTGCACTTGGGAGGGGTGCCCGCCTAAGGTCTACCCAAGTGGTGGAGCCTACGTCATAATTTGTGGATAGCGGGGGCCTGCGTTCGCGCGGCCCCTACCCATTTCATAGTTCTAAATGCTTTTGTTTCATGTATCTTTTGAGGCCCATGAAAAAAAAGTCCCAACTCATTTCATGCAACGGCCCAAAGTATTCAACCATTACGGTGTCCTGCTCACTTTTTCACCGAAATTAGATTTGAAGAATTGATATGTTATACTGAAGATTATTTGCTTTATTGGAAGAAGGGAGTAATATAATTTTATTTGTTTCTATAATTGATTACATACTCGTCATATTGTGACATAGATAATCTAACATGGATGTACTTTTCTTTCTATTTTGACGAACTTGAGGATTAATAATACTTCCTAGAAAATTTAATTGTTAAGCAAAACCATTTTCCCAACAGAATTTAAGCCGCATTTGGTTGTTTTATTATTTTCGAAGAAAAATTGACAGAGTAAACTTGTTTGATCCATTTCTGCTTCGCTTTTCGTTTGCCTTGATAAAAAAAAAATTAATTAATTACGCATAAATTTTGATCCGGTAGAAGATGTTAGAGAAATCTGAAAATTTTTATCAAGATGTAACTCTCATACTATGGCCTTCTTCAACAATCTTTCTTTTGGTTTTTAACTTTTCTTGCCGATCTATTACATAATTAGATATTAAACATGAATATAATCAGTATCAAAATAAATAATCGAACCGAATATGGCCTAATAGCTTCTTCTATATTTAACCAAAAATATGAACAGATAATTACAGGACAATCAGGTTTAACAACTCAAGCCTAACGCAAGGGAAATAGAATATGCAACTACCAAATATTACATTCACACGGTGGAATCTTTTATCTATTTATTCCAGATTTTATTAACTGCTAAAAAACAAAAACATATTTGATTACCTCGTCCGGATTTTAATATTCCAATAATTTTGTTTTTATATTCTAAATTAGTTGAAGCTGCCAATTAGAAAAATTAGGTGAGTGAAAACAACAACAAAATTGGAACTAGTTTACTTTTCTATTTAATCAACTTGATTGAGAAATTTGTTTGGCCAAAAAAAAAAAAAAAAAAAAAGCAAGGCGGATGTTCTTAAGCCTGAAGAAGAACTGGCGACCAAAGCCAATAGCTCTTCACAAAAATGTATCATCAAAGCTACTAAAAGCGTCAGTTATGCTGCTCTTCCAATGCTGGAGATCCCAGCCATCGACATCGGTATTCTCAATTCTTGTTCTCCTTCATCTGAAGTGGAGGCCGAACTCAAGAAATTGCGCGTTGCCGTCAGTTCATCTGGTTACGTTCAGGTTTAATCCGGCATCAATCTCACCCTCTAAATTAATTTTAAAGAAATCAAACATTTTGCTTTCTTAATTCTTTTTCTTTTTAGCTATTAAGAAAATGGAACATAGCTATTGAGCTAGGAAGTAGGGACATTATGCTGACGCTACAAATTTACGATCTTTTATGTCATCTTATTCTTGCGCTTCCAGAAGATGTATTAAGTCAAGATTTATTATTTTTGGAATTTCAGGCAGTTAATCATGGAATGAGTACTTCATTCTTGGATGAAGTGCGTGAAGTCGCAAGAAATTTTTTTGAACTTCCATTGGAAGAGAAGATGAAGTACTCTAAATCAGCCTATGATTTTGAAGGCTTTGGGAATAATGCAGTTTACAAAGAAAATCCAACTCTTGCATGGAATGACCGAATTTATCTTCATGTGCTCCCGGAGAGTATCAGGAAGTTCGAAAAATGGCCACAAAATCCTGAAAAATTAAGGTAAATTTGACATGTTATAGAGAGAAGGAATTGTTTACATAACGTGGATTCAATTATATTGATGCAATTCATTCCATATGAGTCCATGTTTTTTCTTGAAATATTGCATTCGATTCTTTAATATACAGTTCAAAAAAATTGTACAGAGATTCTTGATATTACAACACTTGTATCCCCGATTTGTAGGAGAATTTTGATCGAATTCACAGAAAAAGTGCGTGGGATGAATGAAATCATTGTTAAGGCCATGGCAAAGTCATTGGACTTGGAGAAGAACTGCTCTCTTCATCAATTCGGAGAAAATCTGAAAGCGCTTTCGAGTTTTAATTTCTATCCTTCATGTCCATGGCCTGATCTTTATCTTGCTGCCAAGCCACATTCAAATGCATCAGCAACTACTTTTCTCTTGCAAGATAAAGAAGTTGAAGGCCTTCAAGTCTTGAAAGATGATTTGTGGCACAGAGTTCCTCTTACTCCAGATGCCATTCTGTTCAATATTGGTGATCAATTTCAGGTGATTAAATTCTTGCTTGGTCGTATTTTGTGTTATCTTTTTTTGATTACTTACCGTGATGCGTCAAGATGAAACTCGTGTTCTTAGCAGGGTCTAAAGACTCGGCTGAGTTATTACGGAAATGCCTTATTCTGACCTGAGACGGTTCTGATTTACGTCGAGACTTAGTCATCTTGAACTGAGTCATTTCTAACTTGATTATTTTTGTTTAGCATATTTTTTTTTAACATGGAGGGGGGTCCTCACAACTAACTGGGTAGCTACTAAAAGGAAGAAGGCTAGGTCCTAGGTATACTCCCCTCTAATCACTAAAGTTACAATGACGTAATTTGTCAAATTTTTTATTTATCTATTTTTCTTTTTCTTTTTTTTTTACCTTTTTTTTTTTAATTCAAAAACCTTTTCTTATACCTTTTCAATAGAGGAATTGTTAAAATCAAGCATCTTTTTAGGCCAATATTATCGTCCAGTGCTTGATTATTCAGGATGATATAAAAAATGATGAGGGATTAGTTTAATTCTAGATACTATAGGTCAAAAGGTTATTTTATTTATAAAAAACGTTATTGGAGGACAGCATAATTTAACCATATTTTGATTTCAGTGTACAGTATTCATCATTGTCACATTTAATTTGGCTTGTAATATTGCATTTGCAGATAATGAGTAATGGGATATTCAAAAATCCAATACATAGAGTTGCAATAGACAATAAAAGAGAGAGGAGAACTTTTGCTTTGTTCTTTGCTTCTGATCCAACAAGTGAAATTAAACCAGCAGAGGGTCTCATTGGTGATAAAAATCCGAGGTTGTACAAGAATATCATAGATTATGGTCGACATTTTCAAGAGCAAGCTCAACAAGGGAGAACACCTATAGATGCATTGAAAATTTGACACGTTTGAGACGAAGATTACATGAAAGGAAAATAATTCTTCACGAGGTTCATTTTTATGCAAGTTTATGTTACTTTCTGGTGTTGAATTCCTTATTGGATTTAGCCAAAGGATAATTATTCTGCGAATTTGAATCCCTTTTATCCTGTGCTTACAATATCTGATGTCAAGTCTGTGACAAATATTTTCCCTCTTTTTTCTTTTCTTTTTCCCTTCTGTTTGTAATTGCTTTATATGCATAAATAATTCAAGTTTGTTTTATTAAAAAACTAAAGGAAAGAAATGTTATTGCATCCTTTAGAATTTATCAAGAAAATTTACCTGAAAATAATAATTTGGCAATAATACAATTCACTTGAGATCCGATTATTGGATTACTAAAAGATGTGATTAGTTGTTGAAAACTGTTTGATAGGAAAAGAGCAACGTTACAGAAAGTTATAGACAATTTTAATATGACTAAATTATGTAACCAGTCTTTCTAAACTGATGTTATTCTCTATCTCTATTTCCATAATTTATAAATAACTACCCTTAATTTTTAAATGCGTATTCTAAAGTCTAATGCGTTAGAGAGTAATACATTTGTAGATACCTGTCTTTTAAAATCTCATGCGTTATTGAGTAACATATGTCTGTAACTTCCAAATTGATAATGTCTATAATGCTACTAAGGATGTTCCAATGTAAATACAGTTTTACTTTTCAAATTGAATACGGATTCTCGAAACAGAAAATGGTTCAAGATAACCAATTGCTCATGTCAAGTTGTCCGAAAATTACGTATACACGCGTGTACATTATTTTGACGGAAGTGTATAGTTAACGTATATATTTTTGAGGACAGAATGTGCTTTTCTTTTCTTTTTTTTTTTCCTCCTTTTTGTGTATACTTGGGGTTCTTTTCCTCCATCCTTGATTTATCTATTGCAAAAATGAAAAATGAAGAGTGTCCATTTTCCTTCATATATCTGTTTAATACTTGTTTTAGTTTTAGTTTTCTTTTAATGTTGCAAAAAGAAGAGGGCAAAATATAGTATATGAGCAAATAAAGAAATTGAAATTGTGCAAATTAAAAACAATTAGAAAAGTGGTTTCTTAAGCAAAGAGGGGCTAGAAAAATGGAATTTTTTTTGAAATGGATTGGATTCACGGGCTCCAGCCCTAAACCTACTTGGTGACTCATTTATCTACTGATAAATTTATAAGTGAGGTCCGTAAACCTGATTCATTCAAGAATATCATGGAATGCTCAATTATTTTAGTCTACAAATATACAACCTAGAAGAGCAAATGGAAGTTAAGGCCCAGACTCTCTAGAGGGCAAGTTACATCACTGGATATTTCATCATATAATTCAGCATTTTCGTTAACAAACAAACGACCTAGAAGGGCAAATGGAAGTTAAGGCCCATACTCTCTAAAGGGCAAGTTATATGATTGGATTTTTCATCACTCTTATCAGCCCAAGGTCATATTAGAGTCACCGTGGCAAGTCCAACTCTGAACTTCAAAATCTCTATTTAGCAGAAAAGAGGGGAAATAACTCCGCCCTTGGTAAGCTTGTTTAGAATAAGATGTCGGGCCATCAAGCTGAAGTCCAAAATTTTGAAGAAAATGAATTACACGGCACAATTTTATCATGGAAAAATTATTAATCAATTTTTTTCCCCCTAATGCATGTATTAGCTATATGTACATTACATTAATGGCTTTTCGTTCCTCTAACAAATGGGGCTATAGATTGTCTAAACCTCTCTCTTGAATAGATTAAGGACACTGATATGAAAACTGAAGATTAATCCGTTTAAGTAGCATGAGCTGGCGTGTTTTGACTGCCAAAATTAAAATTGATAATTTTAAAGAACATGGGTTTTCATCTTAAGATCATTGGCAATGAGTAGAGTTACTCATTAACTTATTAACTAGTTTAGAATTTTTCAGAATTTCCATATGTGATTTTATTTCTTAACACTCCCCTTCACACGTGACCCAGGTTAACGAGAGACCATAAAATTAGAAAGGGTTTAACTGGAGCCTATGAACTAAAACGGTTAAGAAAGAATCAACTTGTGTGTGAAAAGTGGATAAAGGTAAGAATAAAATTCAAAGTTTTGGCTCTAATAGCATTTTAAAGAACTTGAGCTTCCATTTCAAAATTAACTGACAATGACTAGATTGGCTCATGAACTTTATTAACTAATTTAGAATTAACTGTTACTGTAGACACCAAATTTTGACACACCTCTTGTAAATTTTGACACACCAAATTATGACTAATTCGTCACGTCAGGGGCAAAATGGTAATTTCACCACTTAAATATTATTCTATTTTGTTTTAATTACTAAATACATAATTTTACTATTTTTTATCATTATTAATGATTTTAATGATCTTTGGGAGTCATTTAGTATTTGTTTAAAATTTTAATATTTTTTACTTAATGGCACGTTTCCCAATGCATTTTTTTTATGAGAATTTTTCAAGTGAAAAAATTTTGTTATGCATGTTTCATATGTTAATGAATTTTCTGTATAAATTTCATGATTTTTAGAAATCGTTTAGTATTTATTTTAATACATTATTATTATTATTATTATTATTATTATTATTATTATTATTATTAATCACACATTTTTAATGTTGTGTTAATTTTTAAATTTTTGCAGTAAATTTTATTGACTCATTTTTGTAACTCTAAATTTTAGTATTTTTCTTATTTGATTTTAGGTATCCTAAGTATCTTTTATTTTATTTTATCTCATTTCATTTTCTTTATTTTCCTTAAAAAAAAAAAAAGTAGAGCAGGCTGCGTTTTGCAGCTTGCTACTGTAGCAGCATGGCTGCTACTATCAGAGCAGCCTCATGCCATCATCACAACTCTCCCAACTCTCCTGCAATTCAGCAGATTTGAAGGGATTTTGTGTGGATTGTTTTCTTTGATCACATCAGACACACACAATTCCCTCACCCCCTACACTTCCCTCTCTGATCCTTCCCTCTCTGCAACACAAAGCTCACACACATTGCACTCACTCACTCACACACAAAACACACACCTGCAGACCCTTCCTTCCCATTCTACTCCTGGCCTCCCCTCCCCCTGCATTTTCATCACACACCACAGACACACTCTCCATTCACTAACCCTTCCCCTACACACAGATATTACTCACAGGCACACCTTCACCTCAGCACCACCTTCACCTCACAATTCACACACACACACACACACACACACACACAGAGAACTCACGCAACATATTCAAGCACACACACTTCACACACATAACATACTCAAAGCAACACACCTGAAACGCTCACACAACACAGAGAACTCACACAGCCATCCAATTACACACATAGAACACACATTGCACACGGAACACTCATAGCAACACACAACACACAACACGGCATTTTGCAATTCTCACACACGTTCCAGCACACACACACACACACACTGATTTCACACCATAAACAGCTCCAAGAACCGTCATTACGCCACCAGCAGCAGCAACAACTTCACCCTCCATCGCCACCAACCCCCTTCACCCGAATCAGGTTACTCTCGATCTCCCCAAGTTGGTTTTTGCATAATTTTTAGATTACACTGAAATCATGATTGCTGGTTTCTTTTGTGATGTTGTTGTTTATGGTTTTTCATGTGAGATGAAAAAAAAAATCAAAAAAAATCAATTTAAGGAAAGGAAGGGAAGGAAATCGAAAAAGAATCCAGTGAGGCGAAAAGAGAGAGGAGTGAGTGAGACCGGACATAGAGGAGAGAGAGAGTCGGACGGCGAGGGAGAAGAGAGAAAAAGAGAAAGAAGAAAAGGGGGAAGAGAGAAAAGAAAAAGGGAAAAAGAAAAAGGAAAGAAAAATAATAATAATAAAAAGGAAATCTGGAAAAGATTAAAAAAAAAAGAGAAACTAAAATCGAAAAAAAAGAAGAAGAAGAGAGTTTTAGTGAAATTACGCCGTTTTAACATAGTTTCACTCAAAATTACGTCGTTTTGATGGTTTAGTTTTCTAATTTGATTTTAATTAATAATAGGTATTACTTTTATTAATGTCACTGTAGCCCCGAGAATTTTTGATTTGTGCATTTAAGTTTCTATTTTTTATAGATTGACCCCCATAATTTAATTTTCTTTGCAATTAGGTTCCAATTAATTGCATTTAGGTCCCCCGACTTTTATATAATTGTAATTTTGGCCCCTACACTTTTTAATTTTCCATTTTGACCCCTATATTTTTATAAAATTATATTGTGACCCCTATACTTTTCTGAAATTATATTTTTACCCTTAAATATTTCTGAAAATTTTGTTTTACCCCCTTTTATTGCTGGATATTACAAATTGGTGTTTAATGTTGCTATAATTTACAAACTGAATCTTAAATGTTGCTTAAAATTGCAATTTGGTTTTAAAACTTGTTGGAAATTGTATTTTTCATATTTTAACTTGCTGGAATTTTATTTTTGTCCCTCCAACATAGCTGGAAATTCTACTTTTGCCCTAGAATGCTTGCTGGAATTTTATTTTTGTCCCCCCAACCTTGCTGGAATTTTATTTAAGTCACTATACTAGCTGGAATTTTATTTTTGGCCCCCTATTGTTGCTGGAATTTATATTTTAGTCCTTTATGTTGCTGGAATTTGTTTTAAAACCTCCATTAACTGTTGAAAATTGTATTTTAGTCTTTTATTTGTTGCTAGAACTTATATTCTAATACTTATAGCTGCTGGAATTTTTTTTATTTTTAGCCCTTTTATATAGCTGAAAATTACAATTTGACCCTATACATTGCTGTAAATTATGTATTATTTAATGACTTTGCTGAAATTATATTCTTGGCCTTAAATATTGCTGGAAATTTTTATTTTGGGCATTATACTTGCTGAAAATTATATTTTAGCCTTTAAATTTGTTGTAAACTATGTCATTACCTTAATTAGGGTTTAAAATTATAATTTCACCCTTTTGTTTGTTGTAAATTACATTTTCACTCTAGAATGTTGCCTAAATTTCCATTTTTAATCCAAACCTTATAATATTTTATTTTTATCAAAAAAATTAAAATTAGTTAAGTCCTCAAAGCTTGTAATTATTGCTTTTCACATTCTATTTTATTTTATTAAATTTATGATTAATGTTCTAAAATTCAGTTTTTGTTAGCCTAATTAATGCTCCAATTAGTTTCTTTATTTCTCTTTTAGTTATTTTGGTAATTCTTATTTGTGTGTGGAAAACTTAATTATGTATTATCGCATTTTGTTTTTATTATTTTATTTATTTATTTATTTAGTTTACTTAAATAATTTTCATTTTTCTTCCTAAATATTTAATCATTACTTTTCTTTAATTCTTGTTTATTATTGCTATAATTGTTTTGAATTATTGTGACATGTTTATAGTGATTAAGCTAAAAATTATTTAATTACTGTTTTTTATTTATTTATTTAAATAATGGTACCTTGATAAGTTTGTTCATGTTGTTAGCATTTGTACTGAGTCTTCGAATGGAAGGTATCCCTATTACCCTTCCAATACTTCTTTGTGTGCTCTTACGTGCTCCTATGTATTTTTCTATGTGTTTTCATGTATATTTGTGCTTATAATTTTTATCTATGTGTGAGTGTTTATTTATTTATGTCATATTATTTACTCAATTTAATTTTTGATTATTCAAAGAAATGTAATAGATAGGTAATATTCTATTTAGCAAAATTTTTGTATTTAGATAGTTAATGTAATAGATAGTTTACTATTTTATCTATTTAATAAAAGCCTTATGTATTTTAGATAGAAAATGTAATAGATAGGTTAGATAGGTTATCTTTTATTTTTTATTTTTAGATTGTAATTAGGTTTCCCCGGTGTAATAGTTAGGGCTTTTGTGTGCTATGTGTGCTATATGCTTATGTGTTTTATTCGCTTTCTTTAGGACTTTTGCATCTAGAATATCATGCTTCGTGTGCTATATGCTCCTACGTGCTATTATGTGCTTTTATGTGATTATTGCTTTAATCTGTGTTTTTATTTATATGATTTATTTATTTACTTGCTTTATAATTATATATGTGTATCGTCGCCACACTAGTCCAACGCTAGTTGTGGTTAGTTTCGTTTTCTTCGCTAGTCCAACGCTAGTGAAGAATTTTTAGAAAGTAGATTAGTCTAATGCTAGACTTTTAGGTCATTTAGTATTAGAATCATTTCTCGTGTGCATTTCATGACATTTCACACACATTTTATCTTTTTTAGGTCCTTTCCATTTTTCTATGATATTTATATATACTTTATCACTTATTATATATTTTAATATCTATTTAGTGCATAACATTTAGATTCCACTACACATAGAGTTTTAGGTCATTTGTGTGATTTTTGACTAAGAAATAGTCATCTACTCACGTGGGAAGCGATGGCGTACATATCGTTCCCCCCTCCGTGAGTAGGAACAATTAGTCACGAGTCTATTAGTCTCCCGTACCCGTTATGTTGCATCCCTACTTTCTTTGTTCACTTACTATCTATATTACTATTTTCCTTTTCTTTTGCATTCCATTTGGCATCTATACTCGTGACTCCATCGAGGTCTAGACTCGGATTTCACAATTAATGCGATAATTCCGACCAAACCTCCATGGAACATTTTGTCCCTTAACGATATCCATTTTTAGGAACTAGATTTGCATTCATATAGTTGCATCCAAATGTGATAAAATCTTAGGGTTATATTAGGAAAATTTAGACTAAACCTTGCAACTAGTTTCGGCTAGGTTGAAAGGGTGCCTTAGGCGTGAGCCTTTGCCTTCCCATTCTTCAACTGTGACTCCTGAACCTTTTTCTCTTGTTTTCATAGACCTAGAGTTGTCTTAAAAAGGGTTTGTTCTTGTTTTTCTTATATTTTCTCAAAAATCATTTTTTCAAATAAATCATTCCCAACTTTTTTACCTTTTACAAAATATTTTCTGGTGACTTGGTACACCAAAACTCAATACCAAGTGGCGACTTCCTTTTCATTAAAAACCCTTTTTTAGACTCTATTTTCGGGCCCAAAAACCGTCGCATTTTTAAAGTCCCATTTTAGGCCATTTTTCTATTATTTTTTAAAAAATAAAGCATTTTCTAAAAAATCACATCTTTTGTCAAACTATCTTTATAAAGCGTTTTCTAATAGATCATGTTACAAAAACGTACACTCTTTTCTCAATAAATAAACACAATCACATTTAATACTTCCTTTTCCTTTTTCGAACAAAAAATGGGGCGCGAAAGTTACGAGGAACATGCTTAGTAATTTAATTTCAAAAGAACAAATTTGACACAACTAAATTTTTAAAGGTTTATTTAATTCAAGTCAAATTTTTATTACTCTGCCCTAGTGTCTTCAGCAAATATTAATAATTTAATTAGCGACTAAGAATCACTTGCCTTAAACAAATAACATTTCATATTGACAGATTGACCAAGGTTCAAGTTTTACATTTGAACGACAAAGATTCAAGTTTACATTCGAACAAATTTTCTGTTAACGTCTTTGTAATTAAACCGAGATAGAACGCACTTCATGTAAAAGAATATAGCAAATTTTTAAGACAAACTTTAAAAGAATATCTGTAATCCAATTTGAAATAACAGACTAGAATTATTTAAATGGATAAATATAGATTTTGTTGCGTGACAAAATACGAATTCGAATCTCAACCCAAGTCCTTCATCGTATCACAAGATTAAAAAAATAAAGTAGCATTCAAACCAAAGTGATTCGGAGAGAAGTAAAACCAAAATTTTGTGGTCCTGCTATGGATAAGAAGTTTAAGGAGTCAAATTAATCTGCTTCGTCTTTATTAATAGAAAAACAATGACAACCAAAAGTAGATTACAGAACAGTCAACTCCTAGCAGAATTGATCATACTCCAAAGCCCTTTGGAGATTATCTGATTATCCTTTGCACGATCATTCGACAATCTCACGTCATGAGCTCTTCCTTTGTTTGTTAATATCGTTGGTAGGTTGTCAAGATCATCTTTTTGGCTTGAAATTTGAAAAGAAAAAGTCTCATCTTTGTTTCCCTAAGTGCTGAATTAAGTTTCGTTATATTGGAAAGTGATAATTTCCAATTGAGTTGAATGAATGACAAGGTGAATTGTAAATCTGAATAGAACTAGCAATAGATTCAAATTTGCTTTCCAATCATCAATATAAATGGTAAGGTGATCAATTGATTGGTGAAGCAACACTTTCGAGTTCTACCTGCCAAGGATGAAGGGCCAACTAGTTTCATTTCTGACCTTTCAATGCCTAGTTTCGCTTGTACAATGCTATGGTGGAAGAGGATATGATGTTTTTGAAAAATTCCTTGAGGCCCAGAGCTTAAAAAGATCAGTCAATTATGCAGATGAGGACTGGGGAAACGAGTATTCTACTGTTTTTATTGGTCTTCAGCAGGGATTGAAGGAGGCCAACAAGATTACTGCATTACCAGGGCAACCGAAGGGAGTGAACTTTGATCAGTATTCAGGGTATGTGACTGTTGATCCTCATGCAGGTCGAGCTCTTTTTTATTATTTTGTTGAGTCGGGAAACTCTTCAACCAAGCCTCTGGTGCTGTGGCTAAATGGAGGTAAGTTTCAGTTCAATCTTTACTACCTAGCATTATGTACGTAGGCTTCTCTTAATTTCTTAAATGGAGAAAACAGGACCTGGCTGCTCGTCACTTGGGGCTGGAGCAATGACAGAACTAGGACCATTTCGTGTTAGTAAAGATGGAAAAACCTTGTGGCATAATGAATATGCCTGGAATAATGGTATATAGGCATTTATAAAATTTTTGAAATTGTGAAATGATTAATTACAATCAACTCTTAATTTGCTCCTTGGTGAACGCAGTGGCGAACATACTTTTCCTGGAATCTCCGGCTGGTGTTGGATTTTCTTACTCAAATACATCATCAGATTATATTACTGGAGATAAACAAACTGCAGCAGATTCATATACGTTTTTAATTAATTGGTTAGAGAGATTTCCAGAATACAAAACCAGAGATTTCTTCATAGCGGGAGAAAGTTATGCTGGTCATTATGTGCCTCAACTTGCTCAACTTATTCTCCGTAACAATAAAATAACCAATCAGACAGCCATTAACTTGAAAGGAATTGCTGTATGTATTTTTCTCTATTGAAGTACTAATTATAACACCAGTTCAAACAGTCAAATAGTGATGTTGTCTTGTGATTTCAGATTGGAAACGCTTATGTGGACGGAGAGACACTGGACAAGGGGGGATATGAATATTACTGGTCACACAGCCTGATATCTGATGAAATTTACCAGGGTATCGTCTCAAATTGTAAATTTTCTTCAGAAGATGTATCTGATAGCTGTCAAGCATACACGATTCAAGCAGGGAAGGCTGTGGGAAATATCTATAGTTATGACATATATGCTCCCTTGTGTTCTTCTTCTTCAAATACTTCCCCATCGGTATTTTTATCTGATTATTTTCTGTTATAAATTTTCTTGAATCACTTCTATATATGGAAAACAAAATTAAGTTAATGTGATCATCTATATTCTTTGATTGAAACAGATATCGGGATTTGATCCATGCTCGGACAATTATGTGTTCTCTTACCTTAACATTCCCGAAGTTCAAAAAATGCTTCATGCTAATACCACAGGGATCTCTGGACCTTGGGGTCTCTGCAAGTACGTAGAATATTGTGCCATTCTTTTAACAATTAATAAGAAATCCCTACTGATTACTAATTTGGTTTTGTAAATTATATAATTCCATATACAGCCTAGACTTTAATTGGACGGATAGTCCGGTTACAGTTTTACCTACCATCAAGAAGCTGATGGCTAGTGGTATTAGCGTTTGGATTTATAGGTAAATCAAGTATGAATTTTTGGCAAATTTTGAAAACATCATGAATTCTCCATCTGCCTTTGATCTATTCGTGCTCAATTAAGAACTGAAACTGTTTGAATTGCAGCGGAGATACAGATGCCGCAGTAACTGTTACAACAACTAGATATGACATAAAAAAATTAGGGGTGTCGGTGAAAACATCTTGGTACCCTTGGTACATCCAAGGCGAGGTAAACAAGAATCATCACGTAGTAAATCACACTTGCACGAGTAAAACATTTATGTACAATGAATAAATTCATTCTGAATTCTTCTTTGTTTCAGGTTGGTGGTTATGTAGAGGAATATAAAAACTTAACCTTTGTGACTATAAGGGGAGCCGGACATTTTGTTCCTAGCTATCAGCCTGCTCGTGCGCTTGCTATGTTCTCAGCCTTCATTGCCGGAGAGCTTCCACCTTCGAACGAGAACTAGATGAGAGGGGATGAACCGAAAAGGGGCTGGATTAGCGTGGAGTATTAAACCATCAGTTGTTCATCTTGTTCTGAATTAGTTTTTTTTTTTTTGTAATTATATGTGATGTGATTTCTACTCAAATTTGGTCCTGCATCATTGAAGTCTAGATCAATATTGCGGAAAGTTTTTGTCCAATGCTAGGTATCAATAGTAATGACAACCCGTTATTGATATTTAGAAAACAACTATCAATGTTCTTAAATCGTAATGAAAGTGATTAATTGGGTTCTCTATGATTTCTCCAAAATATTATTCTATCAAACTCATTAATCCTTTTGATTAAGGAGCAAAAACCCAAAATAAAAATGAGATTTTTTATTTTATTTTTAAGATTAATATTTGCATAAAACTCAAATTAGAATATGGCTTTGTATAAAATTGAAGAAGCCCTCATAGAAGTTGTCTATAAAAAAAAATACAAAATAAGAAATTCAAAAAATGTATATATTATAGAAAAGATTAAAATATTAATTCACGATCAAATTTGGTTGAAATAAATTATGAACTAGTACTCCAGATTTTGAAGGTAAATTAATCACGACCAACCATTTTCTGAGGTGAAAAAGCCATCACAACTTTTTCAGTGGATATTTCACTTGTAAATTAATGGTTTTCCCTCTATTAGATGTTGTTTTCTAGCTCAAGTTTCATTATAATTGGGGATTTGGTAATCACAAATTACCCTGTATAAGTACTAGAAATTACCAATGAGTGATGTACGGATTTTTGAACTATAAGGGGATTATGTGATTCATTCGAAAATCACAGGAGTGTAAAATATAATTAACCTTATTTATTCCAAACATTTCCAAGTTAAGTCCATACACTCGACGATTGAAAAACGTTTTCCAAGTCTTCTTTAAAGTTTAGCAGTGACAGCCACAGCAACCAACCCAATGAAAGGAACAAATGATCCCAAGAAAAATGAAGTTGTTGTATTTATTTTCAATCATTTCCAAAGTCTAGTCAATCCACTCAACAATCGATAAACGTTTTCCAAGTCTTCTATAAAAGTTAGAAGTGATATCCACAGCAATCAATACAACGAAAGGGAACAAATGAGTGAAATGGTCCTAAGAAAAATGAAGTTTTTGTTTTTGCTTTCATCTATTTCCAAAATCTAGTCAATGCGCACGACAGTCAATAAACGTTTTCCAAGTCTTCTATAAAGGTTAGAAAAAGTTTAGGGCTGACCGACAGCACATTTTAGCAGCTTACGGCAGTTTATATGCGCTTTAGCTAAATTTAAAATTTGACGCCAAGTGGTCCTGACACAAGTGGTCGAATCTTTATGTTGTACAATTGTGTGGTGAAGAACAGAGTCTAATTGAATTAGAAGTTATAGTCTATGATGATTCTTTTTTTCTATATAATATAGTGTTATTGGAGGATAATCTTAATTGAAAATTAAATCCTTAAATCAATTATTTTTCCATTAAATTTTCGAAAAGGTTTGGACTAAAATTTTTAAATGAATTTGATGAGGATAAATTCAATAGGTTTCATCATATGTGATCAATTGTGGAGATATGTTCTTTTTAATTATTTTGAAGAAGTTTACCCCTAACATCCCATGTTCTACAATAAATAAGATGACAAGATCTCAATTTCATTTTAGTCCAGATCCTCTGTCTAAGGTCATATTAGAGTCACTGTGGTAAGTCCATGTCTGAACTTCAAAATCTCTGATTAGCTGAGGGAAAAGGAGGGGAAAAGAGAATTCTACCATAGGTAAGCTTGTTCAGAATAAGATGTCGGCCCATCTAGCTGAAGTCCAAAATTTTCAAGAAAATTAATTACACAGCACAATTTTATCATGGAAAAATCATTAATCAACTTTTTTTTTCCCAATGCATGTATTAGCTATATGTTCATTACATTTGTGGCTTTTCTTTCCTCTAATAAATGGGGCTATAGATTGTCTAAACCTCTCACTTGAATAGATTAAGGATACTGACCTGAACACCGAAGATTTATCCGTTTAAGTAGCATGAGCTGGCGCGTTTTGACTGCCACAAAAAAAAAATTGAAAATTTTAAAAAACTTGGGTTTTTATCTCAAAATCAATTGGCAATGAGTGAAGTTATCTATGACCTTATTATTTAGTTTAGAATTTTTGGAAATTCCCATATATAATTTTATTTCTTAACACTCTCCTTCACACGTGACCCAGATTAATGAGAGCCCATGAAACTAGAAGGCGCTTAACGGGAGCCTATGAACTGAAATAGTTAAAAAAGAATCAAGTTGCCTAGTGAAAAGTGGATTAAGATGAGAATAAAATCCAAAGTTTTCGGCTATAATAGCATTTTAAAGAACTTGTGCTTCCATCTCAAAATTAATTGACAATAAGTGGATTGGCTCATTAATTTTATTAACTAGTTTAGAACTAACTGTTATAAGGAACAATGCTTAGCAAAATTTAATTTCAAAAGAACAAAATTGACACAACTAAATTTTAAAGATTTATTTAATTCAAGTCAACTTTTTTAGGATAAATTACTATTAACCTCCCAAGGATATTGCCTTTAACCATATAATACTTCTATGGTTTTAATATGACCATATAACCTCCTGTGGTTTTATGAAAAGTGGAAAATAGACAGAATCCTTGCACCGTCACGGAATATTCTCAAAATATTCTAAATTTCCTTCTGCCGGTGTAGAATATTCCGTAATGGTAAGTTAATTAAACATACCTAGTATGGAATATTCCGTCTATTGTTCACTTTTCATAAAATCACAGGAGGGTTATATTGTTATATTGAAACCATTGGGGGGGTTATGTGGTTATAGATGATAACAGGGGGTTAATAGTAATTTACCCAATTTTTTATTACTCTGCCCTAGTGTGTTCAGCAAATATTAGTAATTTAATTAGCGACTAAGGATCAGTTGCCTTAAACAATTAACATTTCATATAGACAGATTGACCAAGGTTCAAGTTCAATTTTACATTCGAACAAACTTTCTGTTAACGTCCTTGTAATTAAACCGAGATAGCACGCACTTCATGTAAAAGAATATAGAAAATTTTTAAGACAAACTTTAAAAGAATATCTGTAATCCAATTTGAAATAACAGACTAGAATTATTCAAATTGATAAATATAGATTTTGTTGTGTGACAAAATACGAATTCGAATCTCAACCCAGGTCCATCATCGTATCACAAGATTAAAAAAAAGGAAAAAAAAAAAAAAAAAAGAAAGTAGCATTCGAACCAAAGTGATTCGGAGAAAAGTAAAGCCAAAATTTTGTGGTCCTGACATGGATAAGAAGTTTAAGGAATCAAATTAATCTGCTTCGTCATTATTAATAGAAAAACAATGACAACCAAAACTGGATTACAGAACAGTCAACTCCTAGCAGAATTAATCATACTCCAAAGCCATCTGGAGATTATCTGATTATCCTTTGCACGATCATTAGACAATCTCACGTCATGAGCTCTTCTTTATTTGTTAATATCGTTGGTAAGATGTCAAGATCATCTTTTTGACTTGAAATTAAAAAAAAAAAAAAATTAAGTCACATTTTTGTTTCTCTAAGTACTGAATTTTCATTATATTGGAATGGAAAGTGATAATTTCCAATTCAGTTGAATGAATGGAAAATCTGAATGGAACAAGCAATAGATTCATATTTGCTTTCCAATCATCACTATAATTGGGAAGGTGATCAACTGATTGGTGAAACAACACTTTTCGAGTTGTACCTGCCAAGGATGAAGGGCCAACTAGTTTTATTTCTGACCTCTCAATGCCTAGTTTCACTTGTATACTGCTCTGGTGGAAAAGGATATGATGTTCTTGAAGAATTCCTTGAGGCCCAGAGCTTAAAAAGATCAGTCAATTCATACAGATGACGACTGGGGTAACGAGTATTCGCCTGTTTATTTTGGCCTTCAGGCAGGGATTGAAGGAGGCCAATAAAATTACTGCATTACCAGGGCAACCAAATGGAGTGAACTTTGATCAGTATTCAGGGTATGTGACTGTTGATCCTAGTGCCGGTCGAGCTCTTTTTTATTATTTTGTTGAGTCAGGAAACTCTTCAACCAAGCCTCTGGTGCTGTGGCTAAATGGAGGTAAGTATCTGTTCGATCTTTTTTACTTAGCATCAAGTATACAGGCTTCTCTTAGATGCTTAAATGGTGATCGCAGGACCTGGCTGCTCGTCACTTGGGGCTGGAGCAATGACAGAATTAGGACCATTTCGAGTTGCTAAAGGATGGAAAAAGCTTACGGCATAATGACTATGCCTGGAATAATGGTATGTAAAAATTCAAAACATTTTTTGAGATTGAAAAATCAACTTCTAAAATTGTGCTTGGGTGAATGCAGTGGCAAACATACTTTTCTTGGAATCCCCAGCAGGTGTTGGATTTTCTTACTCAAATACATCATCAGATTATACTACTGGAGATAAACAAACTGCAGCAGACTCCTATACGTTTTTAGTGAATTGGTTAGAGAGATTTCCAGAATACAAAACCAGAGATTTCTTCATAACAGGAGAAAGTTATGCTGGTCATTACGTGCCTCAGCTTGCTCAACTTATTCTTCAAAACAATAAGATAGCCAATCAAACAGCCATTAACTTGAAAGGAATTGCAGTATGTATTTTCTTTTCTCGAAGTACTGAAATGTATCACAAATTCAGACAATCACACGTTAAATTGTGATGTTGTCTTGTGATTTCAGATTGGAAATGCATACGTGGACAGGGAAACGCAACTCAAGGGACGATATGATTACTACTGGTCACACAGCCTAATATCTGACGAAATTTACCAGGGCTATCGTTTCAAATTGTAACTTTTCTTCAGAAGGTAAGGTATCTGATGCTTGTCAAGCATACGGGAATCAAATACGGAAGGCTATTGGAAATATCTACCGTTATGACATATATGCTCCCTTGTGTTCCTCTCTTCTTCAACTACTTCCCCATCGGTATTATTATCTGATCATTTTCTGTTGTACATTTTCTTGATTTCTTCTTAAATGGAAAAACGTATAAGTTAACTCTTTGATTGAAACAGATGTCTGGATTTGATCCATGCTCGGACAACTATGTTTTCTCCTACCTTAAACATTCCCGAAGTTCAAAAAGCTCTTCATGCTAATACCACCGGAATCCCTAGGACCTTGGGGTCTCTGCAAGTACGTAGGACATTGTGCCATTTTAACAATCTATAAGAAATCCCTAATAATAACTAACCTGGTTTTGTAACTTATATTTCCATATACAGCCTATTCATAGGCTTTAATTGGACGGACAGTTCCGGTTACAGTTTTACCTACCATCAAGGAGCTGATGGCTAGTGGCATTAGCGTTTGGATTTATAGGTAATCAAGGATGAATTTGTGGTAAAATTTAAAACATCGAAAAATTGTTCATCGCCTTTGATCTATTCATGTTTAATTAAGGAACTGAAACCTGTTTGAATTGCAGCGGAGATACAGATGCTGCAGTTCCTGTCACAACAACTAGATATGGCATAAAAAAATTAGGGGTGCCAGTGAAAACACCTTGGTATCCCTTGGTACATCCAAGGCGAGGTAAATAAGAATCATCACATAGGTAAATCACACTTGTACAAGTAAACCATTTATGTACAATGAATAAATTCCTGAATTCTTCTTTGTTTCAGGTTGGTGGTTATGTGGAGGAACATGAAAACTTAACCTTTGTGACTATAAGGGGAGCTGGGCATTTTGTTCCTAGCTATCAGCCTGCTCGTGCGCTTGCTATGTTCTCAGCCTTCATTGCCGGAGAGCTTCCACCTTCGAACGAGAACTAGATGAGAGGGGATGAACCGAAGAGGCATTCGATTAGTGTGGAGTATTAAACCATCAGTTGTTCATCTTGTTCTGATTAGTTTTTTTATTTGATGCGTTTTCTACACAAAATTAGTGCCTGCATTATTAAGGTCTTGACTGAATATGATGGAAAGTTTTCGCTTCTAATGCTAAAAATTACGTTTTATGAATCTGGTGTGCTATACCGATATTGGTAATTTCTGGTTTTCATCAAAACAATATGTTACTAACCTGGAGTCACCAAATTCAATTCAAAAAATGATAAATTTCAGCAAATACTTACTCCTCTAAAAAGAATGAACTTTTTTTTAGGTAATTTGTTATTAGGGGTAGATGAAACAACCCGCCAATCTAAAAACCTGAGAGACTCGATCTGTCCAGCTCCAAAAAATAGGATATTCGATCCAAAAAATAAGATACTCAATCTGTTTTTTTTTTTTTTTAGCGTGGCAGATGAAGGTAAGACTCCTATAAAATTTGGATCCGGACTCGGATCAGGGAGAGTGCTGACCTTTTATATATACTAAATAGTTTTGCCACTGATTTAATTTGGTGGTACCAATTTTAAATTTTATGTGACGACTTGCTAAAAAATGAAAAAATATTGAGGCCAATATGACAAATATCAATTAATGTTAGAAACTCTAAGCATAAAGGACTACTCCAAATGGAAGATGTTACAATGATAATTTTAAAGAACATGAGTTTTCACCTCAAAATTAATTGGCAATGAGTGGAATGACCAATAAACTATTAACTAGTTTAGAACTTTTTGGGATTCCATATTTGTGATTTCATTTCTTAACGTTCCCCTTCATACATGACTCGGATTAATGAGAGCCCATGAAGTTAGAAAGGGTTTAACTGTAGCCTATCAATTGAAATGGATTAAGAAAGAACTTAGTCGCATGTGAAATTGTGGATTAAGGTGAGAACAAAATCCAAAGTCTTGGCTCCGATATCATGTTAAAGAACCTGGATTTCCATCTCAAAACCAATTGACAATGAGTGAATCGGCTTATAAACTTTATTAACTAGTTTAGAATCAACTATTATGAGGAACATGCTTAGCAAAATTTAATTTCAAAAGAACAAAATTGAAACAACTAAGTTTTTGAAGGCTTATTTAATTCAAGTCGAATTTTATTACTCTGCCCTTGTGTCTTCAGCAAATATTAGTAATTTAATTACCGACTAAGAATCACTTGCCTTAAATAAACAACATTTCATATTGACAGATTGACCAAGGTTCGAGCTTACATTCAAACAAATTTTCTGTTTTAGTTACTCAAGTCCTTCGATCGGGCTCCATCAGTTGCAAAGACAGCTTAGTTTAAAATGCTAGAAATTAAACTGAGATGGTATGCAGTTCACCTAAAAGAATATAGAAAATTTTTAAGACAAACTTCAAAAAGCATCTGTAATCCAATTTGAAATTAGAGACAAGAATTATGCAAATTGATAAATATAGATTTTGTTGTGTGACAAAATACGAATTCGAATTTCAACCCAGGTTATCGTAAATTTGTAATAATCACAAGGTCCCAAAAAAATAAAAAGTAGCATTCGAGCAAAAGTCACGAGGGGCGTCTGATTGGGACAAAAGAAAAACCAAAATTTTGTGGCCCTGATATGGATAAGAAGTTTCAGGAATCAAATTAATTTGCTTCGTCTTTATTAACGGGAAAAAAAAATGACAGCCAAAAATAGATTGCAGAACAGTCAACAGCTAGCGGAATTGATCATACTCCAATGCCGTGTGGAGATTATTTGATCATCCTTTGCATGATTATTCGGCAATCTCACGTCATGAGGTCTTCCTTTATATGTTAATATCGTTGGTAAGATGTCAAGATCATCTTTTTGGCTTGAAATTTTAAAGAAAAATGTCTCATTTTTGTTTCCCTAAGTACTGATTTGAGTTTCATTATATTGGAAAACGAAAACTTCCAATTTAGTTGAATGAATGGCAAGGTGAATTATAAATCTGAATGAAACAAGCAACAGATTAAAATTTGTTTTCCAATCATCACTATAAATGGGAAGGTGATCAACTGATTGGTGAAACAACACTTTCTAGTTCTACCTGCCAAGGATGAAGGGCCAACTAGTTTTATTTCTGACCTTTCAATGCCTAGTTTCACTTGTACAATGCTATGGTGGGAAAGGACATGATGCTCTTGAAGAATTCCTTGAGGCCCAGAGCTTAAAAGGATCAGTCAATCATGCAGATGAGGACTGGGTAAACGAGTATTTGCCTGTATATGTTGGCGTTCAGGAGGGATCGAAGGAGACCAACAGGATTACTGCATTACCAGGTCAACCAAATGGAGTGAATTTTGATCAGTATTCAGGGTATGTGACTGTTGATCCTGGTGCAGGTCGAGCTCTTTTTTATTATTTTGTTGAGTCGGGAAACTCTTCAATCAATCCTTTGGTGCTGTGGCTAAATGGAGGTAAGTACCTGTTCAATCTTTTGAGCTTAGCATCAAGTATATAGGCTTCTCTTAATTGCTTAATTGGTGATATTAGGACCTGGCGGCTCGTCACTTGGGGCTGGAGCGATGACAGAATTAGGACCATTTCGAGTTGCTAAAGATGGAAAAACCTTATGGCATAATGAATATGCCTGGAATAATGGTATGTATAAGTTCAAAACATTTTTAGGAATTGAGAACATTGATTGCAATCAACTTTTAAAATTGTGCCCGGGTGAATGCAGCGGCAAACATGCTTTTCTTGGAATCCCCAGCAGGTGTTGGATTTTCTTACTCAAATACATCATCAGATTATATTACTGGAGATAAACAAACTGCAGCAGACTCCTATACGTTTTTAGTTAATTGGTTAGAGAGATTTCCAGAATACAAAACCAGAGATTTCTTCATAACAGGAGAAAGTTATGCTGGTCATTATGTGCCTCAACTTGCCCAACTTATTCTCCATAACAATAAGATAACCAATCAAACAGCCATTAACTTGAAAGGAATTGCAGTATGTATTTTCCTCTATTGAAGTACTAATTATAACCTGTTCAAACAATCAAATAGTGATGTTGTCTTTTGATTTCAGATTGGAAATGCTTATGTAGACAGAGAAACACTAGACAAGGGGCGATATGATTATTACTGGTCACACAGCCTGATATCTGATGAAATTTACCAGGGTATCGTTTCAAATTGTAACTTTTCTGCAGAAGGTATAGTATCTGATACCTGTCAAGCATACAAGATTCAAGCACGGAAGGCTATGGGAAATATCTTCAATTATGATATATATGCTCCCTTGTGTCCTTCTTCTTCAAATACTTCCCCTTCGGTATTGTGTCTGATTATTTTCTGTTGTACAATTTCTTGAATTACTTCTTTAAATAGAAAATAAAATTAAGTTAATGTGATCCTCTATATTCTTTGATTGAAACAGATATCTGGATTTGATCCATGCTCGGACAATTATGTGTTCACTTACCTTAACATTCCCGAAGTTCAAAAAATGCTTCATGCTAATACCACCGGGTTCCCTGGACCTTGGCGTGTCTTCAAGTACGCTGGACATTTGTGCCATTTTAACAATCTATAAGAAATCCCTAAAGTACTAAACTTTTTTTTTTTTTTTTTGTAACTTATATTTCCACATACAGCCCATTCATAAACCTTAACTGGAAAAAAAGTCCGGTTACAGTTTTACCTACCATCAAGGAGCTGATGGCTAGTGGCATTAGCGTTTGGATTTATAGGTAATCAAAGATGAATTTTCCGTAAAATTTAAAAACACGAAAAATTGTTCATCTGCCTTTGATCTATTCGTGTTTAGTTGATAACTAAAACTGTTTGAATTGCAGCGGAGATACAGATGCTGCAGTTCCTGTCACAACAACTAGATATGACATAAAAAAATTAGGGGTGCCAGTGAAAACACCTTGGTATCCTTGGTACATCCAAGGCGAGGTAAGTAAGAATTACCTCATAGTAAATCACACTTGTACAAGTAAAACCATTTATGTATAAACTAATGGTGAATAAATTCATTCTGAATCCTTATTTGTTTCAGGTTGGTGGTTACGTGGTAGAATATGAAAACTTAACCTTTGTGACTATAAGGGGAGCTGGGCATTTTGTTCCTAGCTACCAGCCTGCTCGTGCACTTGCTATGTTCTCAGCCTTCATTGACGGAAAGCTTCCACCGTCCAACAAGGACTAGATGAGAAGGGGTGTGCCGGGAAAGCTGTTTCTTTAATGTGGAATATTAAACCATCAGTTCTTCATTTTGTTCTTTTTTTTTTTTATGTGATGTGTTTTCTACTCAAAATTAGTCCTGCATTAATGGTAATGATTACATGATGCAACTTGTGTGGAATATGATATTGGTAATTTCAGGTTTTTATCAAAAGTATGTTATATCCACGGTGAGATCACCCAATTCAATTTTAAAAAATGATAATTTTTTGTGAAAAATAAATAAGTTCCAATAAAAACTTAACATTTTTTGTTTCAAATTTGTTAATATTCCGAAAGGATATCCGGTATTAAAATGAGTAGCATAATGATGTTGGTTGACTAAAAAAAGAAAAAAAAAGAGAAATTGGTTGAACAATTATTGCAAAAATAAAAATTCTACAAATGCTTTTACGGGGGAGGCCTAAATTTCTAACCTTTTTTAGGGCCATTCTGAGCCTAGACCTAAACATTAAGCCCGAAGTATTTTTGAGTTAAGATTGGGTCTCACTAGGTTCCGACCGTTATAGGCCAGGCTAAAAAATATGTGTGTGTATAATTATATATAATAAATTATAATTACATAATATATAATTATACACACACACACAAACAAACATACATACACACACACACACACACATATATATATAATAACACTTATGAATTATAAATTATGAGTTTTGTGAGCCAAGAATGAGATTCACATTTATAAATCCGAAACTCATAGTTCGAAATCCAAAAGTGTTATTAATTTTATGAGCTGAACCTTGACTTGTTAAAGCCCAACACATAAAGCTCGACTGACAATCTATTTCACTCAGGTACTATGCCCTTCTTCAACAATCTTTCTTTCTGTTTTTATATTTTCTGGCCCATTTTTTTTCATAATTATATATTAATCATGCATATAATTAGTACCCAAACAAATAATCGAAGTGAACATGACCTAATAATTTCTTCAATAATTAACCAAGTACATGAATGAAATTACTGGTCGATTATGTTCAATTACTAAAGCCTAACACAAGGGAAATTGAATATGAACCACCAAATATTAAATTCATTCGGTGGAATCTTTTATCCTTTTATTCCAGATCTTATTACCTGCTAAAAAAAAAAAAGATTTGATTACCTTGGTCAGGATGTTTTTAATACGAAAGGAAAATTCAATTCTATGCAAGTTTATGTTCTTTTCTGGTGTTCAATTCCTTCTTGGATTTAAGGCAAAGGATAATTATCCAGCAAATATGAATCCCTTTTATCCATTCATTACAAGATTTGATGTGATGCCTATAATAAATATTTTCCCTCTTTTTTTTTCTTTTTGTAATTGCATTGTGCAAAAATAATTCGAGTTTGTTTTACTAGAAAACAAAAAGAAAGAAATGTTATTGCATCTTTTACAATTTATCAACAAAATTACCTGGCAATAATAATTTGGCAATAATACAACTTCAGTTATTATCCGAATATTAAATTACTAAAGTATATGATTAATTATTGACAAATGAAATATGCCTCTATGTGTGTATATAATTTTTTTTAACTGAAAATGGAATTCTCAAAACAGAAAATGGTTAATATTAACTATTGCTCTCGATTTGGGCATATCATTGGGTATTGCTTTTGGGTCTTGATAGTGCCAGATTGAGTGACTGGATAAGGTGTCCTGAAGAATCTGCATCACAAAATATGTGAGAAGCACTCAAGAGGCATAGCCCCGAAGTACCTCCGATGCTTAATTTAACTTTCTGTGAAAGATTACATTTGGAGGTTTAAAGAAAAAAATAGGGAGCATACTTTATAAATGAGTAGCTAGGTGGCTTTATATATTAGTTAGAGAAGGTGAAGTAACCACATAAAGCGTGCAGTAGGCTATGAGCTATGTAAAGGTGTGCAATAGCCTGAAAAGTCTATGATTGTAGGCTGTCAATGTCAAAAGATAAAGGCTAGGTGTCAGGTTGAATAGTCGACTGGACACGTCGAGTTATCTTTACTTAAGAGTTAGTCGGTTGTTTTATGAGGATCTCTTTTAAGACAACCTGCTCTTTAGGAAGTCAAGACATGCTGAAATTCTATTGTACTTATACTGTCATGGAGGTCGGATAATACCGTATCAGTTCAGCTCTTGCCGATGTGGCACAAAAGGAATCAGTGAAGTCAAGTAAAAGCTCCAGTGGAGGCTATGAACCTAACTCGGTTAAGGGCAAGCTACTATAATGATAGTTGATTAGGGCCTTTAAGTCTAACCACTATCTTACGTGGCCTGCATTTTTACCCATTGAGTTGTATCATGGTGACTGAGCCGGATCTAAGTACGTAAACTTTTTGGGCTTTAGTGGGCTTTGAAATTAGGCTAGCACAACATTCACCAATGAGCTTGGGTTGTTAAAATCTGCCTCATCACTACCATTTGCTCATATCAATTTGTCCGAAGATTACCTATACACGCGTGTACAGGAATAATAGGATGTATGAGTTATTCTATATATTTTCGCAGGATAGAATGTGTTTTTTTTTTTTTGTTATAATATGTGGTTTTTTACCTCCATCCTTGATTTATCACGGAGTTATTCTATTGCCAAAAAAAAAAAAAAATGAAGTGTGTCTATTTCCTCTATGTGTGTGTTTAATACTTGTATTAGTTTTAGTTTTACTATTTATTTTGCAAAAGAAGAAGGCAAAAAATAGTACATGCACAAATAGCAAAAAAATTGAAATTATGCAAATCAAAAGTTAGAAAAGTGATTTCCTAAAAAGAGAACGATTGGAAAATTTTGCTCAATTTTTACTAACAGAGTATAATTCGGTATTTCAGTATAAGAATGTAAGTACTAGAGGAGTGTTTGGTTCAGAGGAATCAGAGAAGGGAATGGATGTCAATTGATGCCTATTATTGACATTTAAAAATAACTATCACTACCCATTTTGAAAAAAAATGAAACCCATTCTATTGGTAAACCAAATATGTTGAAGAAAATAGTCAAAACCCAAACTCATAATAGAGTTAATAATATTTATAATAATAGTAATAGTGATTGTGAAATTTGAATCAAACGTCCTAATTTTTTCAACATTTGTAATCAGTCCAAGGTTAGATTGTGAGCTATTGTGGTAAGTCCTAGTATAACTTCAAAATCTCTGATTAGTTGAGGCTAAAAGGGGAAAAAAGAATTCCGCCTTTGATAAGCTTGTTCAGAATATGACGTCGGCTCATCAAGCTGAAGTCCAAAATTTTTTAACAAAATACAGCACATTTTATCATGGAAAAATCATTAGTCAAATTTTTTTCCTCTATTCAATGGTGCTATAGAATGTCTAAGTCTCTCACTTGAATAGATGAAGGGATTATTCTCAATAGATTTTGATTTTTTGTAAAAACTGATTTTAGAAAAGTTGAAGATTAGAATCTAAAGGCAGGTCTTTAATTGCTCATGATTTTACTTTAAAAAGTGAGAAAAAAAAGCAGTTGGAAACATTACAAAATAGATTTTTTTAAATTAAAAATTAAAAACAGGTAGAAAAAAGGTTATTGAGAACAAACCCTAAGAATATTGATCTGAACACCGAAGGTGTTGGATTCAAATCTCCTCAGCCTAGCTGTAGGAAAATAAAGTGTTCTATAATTACTTTCTAAATTCGAGATTTTGGCATGAGTAGCATGAGCTGTGGTTTGTTTCATAAAGAAGCATAGATGAAGTTGTCGTGAGGAGAATGTTTAGCAAAATTTAATTTCGAAAGAACAAAATTGACACAATTAAATTTGGAAAATCTTATTTCATTGCAATTAATTTTTTATTACTACTTTTTGTGTCTTCAGCAAATACTAGGGACGGTTTTCAACAGGTTTATTCAACTTGCATTTAACTTTTGATTTTTGAAAAATCTATTTAGTAATGTTTTCAATTATTTTTTTAACCATACTTTTAGATTTTTTAAGATAAAATTAGGAGAAACTGATTTTCAATTTTTCTAAAATCAATTTCTATAAAAATCAGAATCTGTTGAGAACAAACCCTTTAGTACACTTATCGTAAATAAATAACATTTCATATTGACCAATTGATCAAGGTTCAAGTTTAAATTTAAACAAATTTTCTATTATTGTTGCTCAAGTCGTTGGCTTCATTAGTTGCAAAGATGGATTGGTTAAGAGTACTCATAATTAAATCGAGATAGCATGTACATCACCTAAAATAAAAGAACTAAATAATGAATTTGACATCAACGTGCTAAAGATACACTATTATAGCAAAAGGCATCCGTTTTGGAGGTAAGTTCACGAGGCAACTTTGACCTCTTGCCAAGTACTAATTCTTTTGAAAATGACCCAAAGAGTTAAAAGAGTGGGAACGAAAAAAATTTAAAGTAAGACTCACTAACTCACCCCATCAGGCAAAGTTTGTGTGCCTAGTAGTAATTCTAGTATATTATAAGTTCGTTCACGAGGCAACTTTGACCCCTTGCCTAATACTAATTCTAAAGTGTATTATAAGCTCCCGAGGCAACTTTGACCTATTGCCTAGTATATACTAATTCTAAAATGTATCATCCTTGTTACAGGTAGTATAAATTGAATGGGGTTAAAAATATTTTTCATTAGAAATGTGACATCCCGAGGACTGTTGTATCTAGAAGGATACAAATGAATGGCCATAGTTGGCTGACAACATAGCAATTAGTACTTGCATGGTACTATATAACCTTGATTTCAACATATTCTAATTTTGGCACAAATTATTTTTAAAAAAATAAATTGATTCTGATTTTAACTTAAAAATTCAAAAATAGAGTTAAAAAAATTAAGAATATCACAAAAAAAAATTTCAAAATCAAAAGTTAAAAGTAGGTAGAAAAAATTGTTGAGGACAGGTCCTTTATTTATTCCATGAATCCACTAAGAGGGAGAAGAAATGAGAAATTGCTATAGCTATCACGAAATGAACCTTTTGGTATATCGCCTAGGAAAATGCAATTTTAAATATTTCGTCCAATACTTATGATTTGTACAAGAGGTCAGACCAACCTTGAAAGAACATCTGTAATCCAGTTTGAAAGAAGAGACAAGAATTAATCAAATTGATAAATATAGTTTTTGTTGTGTAACAAAATACAAATTCGAACTTAATGCAGGTCTTTTATCGTAAATTCATGATAATTACAAGTTAAAAAAAAAAAAAAAGTAGGATTCGTACAAAAGAAAAAACAAAATTTTGTGATCCTGATACGGATAAGATTTTAAGGAATCAAATTAATTTGCTTTGTCTTTGTTAACAAAAAAACAATGACAACAAAAATAGATTCCAGAACAGTTAACAGCTAGCCGAAGTTATCATACTCCAAAGCCGTCCGGAGATCATCTGATTTTCCCTGCCCGATTATTCGACAATCTCACGTCATGAGGTTTTTCTTTTATTTGTTAATTTGATTGGCAAGATGTCAAGATCACCTTTTTGGCTTGAAATTTAAAAAGGAAAAAGTCACATTTTTGTCTTTAAGCACTGAATACATTTACATTATATTGGAAAGTGATAATTTCCAATTTAGTTGAATGAATGGCAAGGTGAATTAATAGATCTGAAAAAAAAAAACAAGCATAGAATTCATTCAATCGGATTGAAAATATTTTCTAGTAAAATATTCTTAGAATGTTTCTTGATATCAAAATACTTTAAAATATTTTCTTTTGTAAAACATTTTCTATTTTTCCTTCCTTAAAACAACTTACAAAGTTGATGAGCGCAAGTTATTTTATCAAGAGTTCAAAAGTAATATTAAACTTTAAGTATCTTCTTTTCTAACTCTATTTGCTAAACTAATTTTTGTTTTTAATTCTTATCAACTCATTTTTTTCTTCATCTTGGGTCATACAATAATATAATTATAGCTATGCATACTTTTCTGTTATGTAATCTTGCCCAATAATTGTAAACAAAACCATCTCTAATTGACTCCAATTATTTGTTAAACATTTATTACAATTGTTATTATTGTTCTTAATATATATTAACAATACTAAAAATGCTCTCCCAGGAAAAAATTTTCTGATTGAAACTTGTTTTCCAAGCATCATTATAAATGGGAAGGTGATCAATTGATTGGCGAAACAACACTTTCCAGTTCTACCAGCAAGGATGAATGACCGATTATTTTCATTTCTTACCTTTCTATGCTTGGTTTCACTTGTACAATATAGTGATGGAAAAGAACATGATGCTCTTGAAAAATTCCTTGAGGCCCAAAGCTTAAAAAGATCTGTCAATTATGCAGCTGAGGATTGGGGAAACGAGTATTCACCCGTTTATGTTGGCCTTCAAGAGGGATTGAAGGAGGCCAACAAGATTACTGCATTACCAGGGCAACCAAATGGAGTGAACATTGATCATTATTCAGGGTATGTGACTGTTGATCCTAGTGCAGGTCGAGCTCTTTTTTACTATTTTGTGGAGTCGGGAAACTCTTCAACCAAGCCGCTGGTGCTGTGGTTAAATGGAGGTAAGTTTCTGCTCAATCTTTTGTACTTTGCATTAAGTATATAGGCTTCTCTTAACTTCTTCAAGGGTGAGAACAGGACCTGGCTGCTCATCACTTGGGGCTGGAGCAATGACAGAACTAGGACCATTTCGAGTTGCTAAAGATGGAAAAACCTTATGGCATAATGCATATGCCTGGAATAATGGTACATACGCATTCAAAGATTTTTTGAAAATTTGAAATGATTAATTACAATCAATTCCTAATTTTCACCTTGGCGAATGCAGTGGCGAACATACTTTTCCTGGAATCTCCAGCAGGTGTTGGATTTTCTTACTCAAATACATCATCAGATTATGCTACGGGAGATAAACAAACTGCAGCAGATTCCTATAGGTTTTTAGTTAATTGGTTAGAGAGATTTCCAGAATACAAAACCAGAGATTTCTTCATAACAGGAGAAAGTTATGCTGGTCATTACGTACCTCAGCTTGCTCAACTTATTCTCCATAAAAATAAGATAACCAAGCAAACAGCCATTAACTTGAAAGGAATTGCAGTATGTATTTTCCATTATTGAAGAACTAATTATAACACTTGTTCAAACAATCAAATATTGATGTTGTCTTGTGATTTCAGATTGGAAATGCTTATGTGGACGGAGAAACACTAGACAAGGGGCGATATGATTTTTACTGGTCACACAGCCTGATATCTGATGAAATTTACCAGGGTATCGTTTTAAATTGTAACTTCTCTTCAGAAGGTGTGGAATCTGATGCTTGTTTAGCATACAAGAATCAAGCATGGAAGGCTATTGGAAAAATCTACGGTTACGACATATATGCTCCCTTGTGTTCTTCTTCTTCAAATACTTCCCCATCGGTATTACTATCTGATTATTATCTGTTGTCCATTTTCTTGAATATTTTCTTTAAATGGGGAAAAAAGTTAATACGATCCTCTACATTCTTTGATTGAAACAGATGTCTGGATTTGATCCATGCTCGGACGATTATGTGTTCTCTTACCTCAACATTCCAGAAGTTCAAAAAACCTTCATGCTAATACCACTGGGATCCCTGGACCTTGGGGTCTCTGCAAGTACGTAGGACACTGTTCCATTTTAAAAACTTATAAGAAATCCCTGACGATCACTAATTTGTTTTTGTAAATTATATATTTCCATATACAGCCCAATCATAGCCTTTAATTGGACGGATAATCCGGTTACAGTTTTACCTACCATCAAGGAGCTGATGGCTAGTGGCATTAGCGTTTGGATGTATAGGTAATCAAGGATGAATTTGTAGTCAAATTTAAAAACCATCATGAATTCTTCATTTGTCTTTGATCTATTCGTGCTTAATTAAGAACTGAAACTGTTTGAATGCAGTGGAGATACAGATGGAGTTGTACCTGTCACAACAACTAGATACGACATAAAAAAATTAGGGGTGCCAGTGAAAACACCTTGGTATCCTTGGTACATCCAAGGCGAGGTAAAAAAGAATTACCTCACAGTAAATCACACTTGTACAAGTAAACCATTTATGTACAATGAATAATTCATTCCCAATCCTTCTTTGTTTCAGGTTGGTGGTTATGTGGAGCAATATGAAAATTTAACCTTTGTAACCATAAGGGGAGCTGGACATTTTGTTCCTAGCTATCAGCCTGCTCGAGCTCTTGCTATGTTCTCAGCTTTCATTGACAGAGAGCTCCCACCTCCGAACAAGAACTAGATGAGAGGGGATGAAGCGGAAAGGCGTTAACCAATAACTTGTTCATCATGTTCTGATTAGTTTTTGCTATCTGATGAGTTTTCTACTCAAATTTAGTCCTGGATCATTCAAGTCTAGATCAATATTACTGAAAGTTTCTGCATAATGCTAAAGTCGGGTTTTGATCAAAACAATGTTATATCAACGTGCGGCCACCAAATTCATTCAAAAAATCAGTAACTTTCACTAAAAGAAACCGATGAAATTCTATAATAACTTACAATTTTTTTTTTCAAGAAAATGACTAATTTTTTTTCGCGACTTGTCATTGCCAAAGCATTTTTCGAAATAAGATCCAGTATTCAAATGAGTAATAATATTGGGCTGACCTAAAACAGTGGAATGGGCTCAATAGTTACCACCAAAACAATAGCAGATGCTTTCCAAAGACACAGACCAAAATCTACAGAGGACAAAGTACCAAAGAAAAAAATTTTGTTTCTTAAATGCCAAACTCAACTGATAATAACATTAGTTACGTAATTATGAATTATGAGATTCGTGATTTGATTCTTGCACCCTTTATTTTACCTTTGCAAGCTTTGGATCTACCTCGGGAAAAAAAAAATCTTCACTCCTTTAAGTTCATATTATGACCCAAGAGCCATCATGATAGGTTGAGTGAAATTCTTAAAATGCAGCAGAATTCCATCCAATATACTCATGTCCTCCTAAAATCTAAGCGTAAGCTAGAGACACGAGACCATTAATTTGATGGTAAAAGAAACTGTAAACCAGCTTTCTTTGTGCATATTTTACCGATACATCGTTCTGTTTAATGGTGTTTATGTAAGAATGTGAGATTTTGGCAAGGATGATTGCCGTCTAAGTGGGATGTGCTAACGTGGGTCTATTGCTATGAAAATTGTTTCATGAAATTAGCAAGATCGAACAAATTAAGTAGTAATATTTATTTTTAAGAATAAGACTGAGATAATTAAATTTGGATGCCAGCCAAATTTCTGTCAATCTCGTATTACTTGTCCTATCTTCAATTCAAAATCTAGTAATGATATGTAAGTGACTAAAAGTTACTTGGCTAAGAAGATAACTTTAATTATACAAATAGTTATCAACCCTTCATAAATTTACTAAATTTAGAAATCAATCAACGTGATAGACAATTATTATGGGAATCCGTTACCACATTGGAACAAAGAAATAATTTCACACTGCATAACTTGTGACCTTTCACCTGTAAGAGATTTTACGGGTTGTCGCATTACACGTACAAATTCAACAAACTGATATCTAGCTGTGTGTACACATAACAAATAAAGCATGTTGAAGATTCTTTCTTGTAAATTTTTGTTAATGATGCTCTCTTACAAGTTCTCTCTGTTGTCGATTCTAGTAAAATCGGTAGAGTCGATGGTAAACTCCTCATCATCTTGATGAGGAGAATTGATAACAGAAAGAACTTGTGATTGGAGAAGATAATTGTATTATGTACACTAATGGAGGAAAAATCATATTCGAGAGTTATTGATTTGCTTGGAGTTTGACTCAATTGGATTAGTTAGTTATAACATGAGCCTGTGTATGCACCAGAGAAATCGAAAAAAGGGAAACAATATTGTGCTCTATTTTAGATGATTTATATATGTAGTTTCAATAATATCCATATGAAATCTACAAAAATAAATGCCACTGAAACTTAAGAAATAACATGAAAATGCTAAAATGGAAGGTTCAACCATTTCAAATTCAGTTAGTAAGGACATAAAACACGATTGGCGTAAATTCCCAAAAATGAAACACGAAGGAAAAACTTTATTTAGTAAATCCAAGGATTATAATGTTTTACAAGTCATCCCAAGTAAGGTAGGCACGGGTGGTGTATCTGTCCCAAAACGAATTTAGTTGACCCTACCTAACCCATTGGATAAGTAATTTTGCAACCTTAATCTACCCCTTAATCTCTCAGGATACCTGAGACAGATCACAAGTTACTCGAATGAATGAAAATCCAATACCCTGAATATAAAAAGATCCCAATCTCTATACATGTCACAAATTGACTTGACAAATAAAGATCTATCATACGCCAATCTCAAATATTTCACAATATGTCAAGTATCAATTTTTTCAAACATTACATCCAACACCCCAATACATGCGAATCTCAAGTACAATACACATTAAAATCATAATATCTAATATATAAAATTAAGTTTGATTACAACAATGAGTACAAATTAAACTAGAAACATAAACTAAAATATTGAATATCAATGAAAGGGTTGCATCATTCTACAACACAATAAAGAGACCAAGCAATAATATTAATAAATTACAAGATAGACCTTATTCTTTAATCACTACAACAAAAACGCGATTTGGCGAGGAACCGAAGTTCACGCCAAAACCTTTGACTTCCTCGCCAATTCGTTTTAGCGAGAAAATTGCTTTCTCGCCAACTTTCTCGCTGCTAGATGCTCGTCGCTAAAAGTTACTAGCGAGGAACAATTATCTTTCTCGCTAATATAACAGATCAATAGTGAGCATGGACCCTCCTCGCTAATGACTGTGATACTATAGCGAGGAAAATTTCCTCTCCATTGAAGTCAAAAAGTTCCCACAAAAACCAGCATTCCTTGCGAATGGCCAAGGTGTTTGGCGAGGAAAATTGAGCATCCTCACTAATAACATAAAAGTGGCAAGGAAGCTTTTGAAACAATTGTTGTATCCCAAGCCAATAAATTTTTTTTAGCAAGGAAAGTTTCCTTCCTAATAAGCTATATATAGTGGGCTCGTGCCTTCTTTTTTGGCGAGAAAATCTTCCTCTCCAAAACAATGCAGTGAATATTTTTTAATCCTAATTTAAAATGCTAATCTTTATTCTTGAGTGATTTTGTAAGAACGTTTAGTTGTAAATAGCTTAAATATAATTTATTGTGTTTGTTGTTTCTCAATTTCTTACAAGCTTCAAATTGGTTGCAATGGGTAATAGACTAATAGTGAATCATTACGAAAATAGACAATCCTAAAATAACTCATGAGTCCAATCAATTTCGCGCCAACACCCTATTTTGCTATTTTAATAAAAATTCAATAGAAAATATACAAAAGTTTCATTTTGCTAAAAATAATCTCCAGCAAAGTAATACATTAACATTAAGCTCTTTTAATATCTTGAGCCGTACAGTAAGATGTGCATAAAACCAACAACTAAACTAAATTTTTACACCAACAAACATTCAAACACCAAAAATCAGGTTTTATACAAAGTGCGTAAGGAGCACCTTAAATCCAATGGCCCACGTTGACAGACCACCTCTATTTCATAAGCCGAGTACCTAATACCATGAAACTGCAACCAAGTACTTGCCCACTGCACAGGAGAATGTCTTGTGTTCTTTGATTTTGCCATCTTCAAAACCAAAAGAATTAGCTTTATTTGACATTCTTCTCAGCAATAGTGGTTCTCTTGTCTCCCTCGTTTTTAATCCTTTTTCCTGTTCTAATACAGACAATATGTCCAAACGAAAGAGTGTAGTATATAACAACAAGAATTCTATTCACAACAACAATTGCTTACCTGAGATTTTGGTGAAGGGAAGACATTCCAGAACTTTAACTGTTTCATCCCCTGCTCAAGTAACAATAGTCTACCAAACAAAAGGGAATAATAAGCAGTTGAAATGGTTGCATAATATGAAACTTAAAAGTCATGGCACTGCATGTATTTTTTTCAAAATAAAGTAAAAGGAGAGAGACGGGCATTTTGTTGCACTACCTGTCCATCTGGTGAGATGGCAAGATAAACACTCTATATGTATGTCTTATGAGAGTAGCTAACTGTAGAGTAGGAGACGAGTTACAGACATCAATAGGAGAAAATATACCCACATCAGAACTCCTAAAAAACTAATTTATAGAAGTTCTATGTCACAAGCCATGGTTAAAGTATAGTACCTTTGACATTGTTGGATATCTCTAGTATTATTTGGTTTTGAGAGTACCCATGAGTGCTCACAAGTTCATTGACATTCTTAGACCACACATTACTGCATACCCGCCACAGATCAACATAAATTGATGACCATGCATATTCATTAGAAAGACAAGTGAGATATATATGATTCATCTGCCAGAGGATTGTTAATTACCTATAGCTTTAATAAGTACCATATTGCCAACAACAATAACATCAAAAAAGTTTGTGATAGATGTCAAAAAAAGGTATTTTCTGCAGGTAAATCTTATCATTATGCCGTGTCATGAAACAGTTTAAGTCCAAAAAAAATTCCCTTGCGAACAACATATGATTGAGAAAAAAACTGCACACTCTTAATTGTTAAGAATAATCCAATCCAAAAGAATTACGATACCTGATTGCCTATGTCCATGCAGCTTAGGTGCGAGTTAGTGGTGGCATTCCAGAACTGAATGCATCGGTCAGCAGTCCTACCTCCAGAAGGAAGAAGTTAATGCATATGTGGCACCAAGCAATTGTTTTAACAGCAGTAGTGTGCTCACAATATTTTAAAACAAGTTGCGTTGAGTGCTGGTTCCAAACAAAATGCTGCATTGGCAAAGGCACTTTTCATGAGTAAATATGAAGCCCAAAAAAAAAAAGTAAAATAGAAGGTGCTGTCTGGCAAGCATCATAAATAGTGTCACATACTCGATTGTCATTTCAGTTGATGCCAATTCACGGTTATCATAAGGCCACTTCGATCCACAAAACCTAGATAGAAACAAGTTGATACTTATAGTATAGAGATCTCAAAAATGAAAAGAAAATAAAGTCACCACTCTGATGTTCTTAAATGGAGTTAAATGAAGATGGAAGCATGACCTCTGACTTGTCTCTTGGCTAACTAACAAAATCTTTTTGAACTTGTATATCACGTTGAAGGATACTTCACATCTTCCTGGAGACAACAAAGATGTACTCCAAGCTAGGGCACCATCTCTTAACCGGTGCCCCTCCATTGTTCTTACTCTCTTGCACCTAGAGGCATCCCATATTTATGTGCAAGAATGCCAAAGATTTGTCAATTAGAAGCTAGATGTCCAACAAAACACTCTGTTACATTAACATGACTCATTATCAATTTTGCAGCTTAAAGATGAAATTTACTCTATTGGCAAAACTAAAGTATGCACAATGCATACTAAGGAGACATAACCAAATCCATTTATAAGATGAAAAGCTAAAGACAGATTGATTCTTTAGCTCAACAGCTTCTAGAGCAACTAAATGTTCACAGAACATATATTTTCCTGCTCATTTTGGGAGCTCACATCAAGGCATGCATTACAATTACGATTTCAAAATATTGCCTATGCCAAAAGTTAAGAGAACTATTGAATTAAAAAATAACATACATTTTTCAGATTTCTAACTAAAAAGAATTAGGAATCCTTACTGAAACAAACTTACAAAAATAATCACAAAAATAGTAATGATAACTTAGTCTGTTTAGCTTAATCATGCAAGGTATATTATGAAGGGAACCTATATTTCTTATGTAAATCATGATCCTCAGTCTAGAAAATCCCAAATCATACTCCATAGTTTAGTGTCCATAGCAGTTCAAAGTAATATTATAACTAGGATTGCAAAATATATGTCCTTGAGTGAATGAATTAAAGAACGCCATTTTCACCCACTTTTATGTGCTAACTTTTTCTAAGACCTCATAATGCATTAACAGGTACTTTACAATCAAAAACACTGAACATTGGAAATCGTAACTGTTTCGATACTTTCATACAAAACTTAGATCAAATGAAGCTTGAATCTACATTTACATCCCAGTCCAGTACATAATTAATAGGACAACAAAAATCAAAGATCAAATTCTGATACTCTTGATATAGAGTCATACTACAATTTGAAAAAAAAAAAAAACATCCAACTATGCTTAAGGTCAATCCCTTCCAACTAAAATTTAGTTGTTTTAAATTGAATCGTACAACAACCCAAAAGAACTAAGTTTTTTATTTTGTATCACTCGTAGCTCGTGAGTACATACTACTGTTCTGGCTTACCTGGAGCTTCCCATTAATAGTTCCAACAGCAGGATGTGTACCACGCTGTGCCTAGCCAACAGAACACTCACTATCATCATTGCCAAAATCACACAACTTCACTACCTACATAAAACACACGAATACAAGTTCAGTAACCAGGAGTATAGAATCACATTGTTAATATCCACATTGGAAAAATCACAAGATAAATGAACAGGACGATTAAATGGTCAGAACATATCCCTTTTAATGCAGTTACATATATGCTTTGCGGTTATAATGGGGACAAATGATCAGCATAGGAATTGCCAACAAAGCTTAGCAACATAGGAAATGGAGACTTGCTAAATTCTCATTCTAAACAAATTAGCGAATCAAACATCTCATTATAAACTAGTAGAACATAATATACATTTTAATTAATAAACATGATTACTAATATTGATATGATGTTATGACCCCAAAAAAAAAATTTTTTTTTTGAAAGGGCTGAAAAGTCTACCAGTCCTAAAGACGCTGGTTTATGACATCATATTGCTATACTATAGACACTGATGCAATTCCAGCTTTCCACACCATCTTAACTCTGTGTCTAAGCCACGCCAAAAAAAATCAACGATGGACCCTCAATAGAAAAGATTATCAATCATTACTAACTTGATTCCCTCCCGTCCCCTAACATTCCCAAAAGAAATTGTTAATGCAGTTTTGAATTTCTTTAAAGCAATATTCTTTAAAGCAATACAGAGCAACCCGAAAGCAATGAAATCGATAGCAAACAAGGAAAAGCAGAATAAAAATTCCCATTAAGAAATACTCTAGCTTAATTACAGTATCATCTTCACCCAAATTCGTATGGATGAATTGTCCTTAAAAAAGCAAAATCAACTAATAGTAGTAGGTGAAAAGAAGTATAAAACGAAAAGCAACATATGGCACCAAACTCACCAAAAGACCACCCTCAATGATGAATATTTGTTCTACCAAGAAGCTTTCTTGATGCCCATCAAAGCTCCACGCAACGCCAGCTCTGGAAAACAAATTCAAGACACACGAAATAGCTGATGAACGGCACGAGGGCGACCCGCGACAATACAATGGTTTCTAATTCAAGAAAAGGCATAGCTTCTTGGCAACTTGGCCAACTTGCAGCGATGAGTCCTGTTTTGGAAACAAAATTGTTAGGAAAAAAATGAAGAGAAACGAGATTTGTCCAAACCAGGTAATTTGGGAGCTTAAGAGAGGACTTGAATGTGTCAAAGATGTCAAAGGAGTTAAGGATTCCGAAACGGTGAACAAAACTGAGATTTCCGATGGGCTTTTGGGACAGAGCTTTTGAGAGTTTTTGAAGGAGGGAAAGTTGAAACAGAGCAAGGGTAAAAGTAGTGGAGTGTTTATAAGAAGAGGGAAGCATGCTTTAGAATTTCCATTATTATAGTTTTTATTTTCTTCCCGTGAGAAGGCGGGAACTGAATGTTATTGGAATTGGAGGACAAATTTAGAATTCCCGCCCAATAATTTGGGAAATTTGGAAATTTGTACTCTAGGTAATTAAATAATATTGGGGGTGTCAATCGAGCCTTGTGAGCCGAGTTTTAACAAACTCAGACTTAACTCATATATTTATTCGAATTATGAGATTCGGACTATGAGTTTCGGGTTTATAAATGTGAACCTCATACTCGGCTCACAAAATATTCGAACTGTGTGTCTAAACTCACTAACTTATGAGCCTAAAACTATTGAAATATTCCTAAAATTCAATAATCTCACAAAAATGATGAATGAAGACAAACTAATTAGCAAATTAATATTATGTGTATAAGTATAATCTTCCAGTCTAAAATTATTTTTAAAAAGTAAAGTAAAATTTTTTGAAGTGATTAAATAAAAAATGACTGTCTCAGAATGTGTACTAACATGTATCCAAGTAAAAATTTCACAAAATACATCTGCAAAATACTACTACTAAGCATAAATACTTCATTTACATATTGATATACATATTTAACTAAAAAGCAAACGAAAATTTTATGGCACAAAAGAGTATTATCTTCTAGATTATTTTATAAAACATGTTAAGTGCATTACATCTATGGCACAAAAGCTTCACTCACACTAATTCATTAGATTTATAAACACCAAAAGAATACTATGATATATAATATATATATATATAATACAGTGTTTGTGTGTGTATATATATAGTATTATATATGTACATAGATATACATATACATATACATATACATATATGTGTGTGCGTGTGTATGAGTTGGGCCTATAACGGGCCTGAGCCTTGTGAGGCTTAAGTTCGGCTCAGAAATATTTCGAGTCTAATATTTCGGTCCAAACTCGGCTCGGCTCAATATAAGATTATGTTCATGAGCTTTTTTTTTAGGCTAAACAAACCGAGCTCGGGCGGCTCGGCTCTATTAACAGTTCTAGACAATACGAGGCTTCTGAGTACTACGATGACTCGAACTTTTTAAGAAAAGTTTGAGCTTTCACCGGTGAGTCTTTAGTAATTGTTAATTCGTTTCTTGTATTTGTGGTTATTTCTTGATACGTCTGAAGTAAAAAAGCTATTTGATGAGAATAGATTTTGTTCAGTTGGATAAAATATTTTTCTTAAAAAAATATTTTGTTAAACAATATTAACGACTTTTTGGTATTTAGATAATAATTTGAACATCTTTTGAAATAGAGTTTTTTTTTTAATTTTCTATTTTTAATATTGTTAATATGAATTAAAATAATAATAAAATTTAATTCATAGTAATTAGAGTCAAGTAGACATTTTTTTGTGTACAATTAACCTATAAGATCATATAATGATATGCTCGATTAATAAAAGATCACATAATGATAAAGTCTGTATAAACATGCATATATTACTATGGGACTCAAAATGAAAACAAATAGGTGGATAAGAATTAAAAGTAAAAATTAATTTATAAATGAAATTAGAAAACTAGGTTTTAAAGGTTTAATATCATTGTTATAGAGGGAATGAAGTGCTAGTCACAAAAAAGTATAGCATTGATATTATATTTCTTGAAGTTATTTGTTAATCTTTTTCTATCATTGTTGAATTTCAAAGAACATAACTATGTACAAAATATATATTTAGACAAATACTTTTGAGTGTGCTAGTTAGTAAACATTCATATTATTCTCGTGCTAATACATATCCATGATAGTGCATTTTAATTGGTATTAATTATATACTTTTCCATTATATTTTAGTGTTTTACTGAGCTAATGAGTTAAGTTACTTTTGTTTTTATGTCGTGTGTCGTTGTAGGTGACTAAGTACACATTGGATAAAGATGAAGCTGAGTTGTTGGATTGAATTGGAACTCTTCATTAACAACTCAAGTTTTATGATTTAGTTACACCAAATAGTTTTTAAGAGTCATAGTTATCTTTAGTTAATTTTCTTGAAATTAATATGTTCTTGAGTAGGCAATTATTTACTAATTTCTATGCAGTTGACACCCATCCAGTCCACATGTATCATTCAACAATCAATATTCATTTTTATTCAAGTAACTGTGTAAAAAACTTATTACACTTTTGGCTAATGTTTTGAAACCTAGACTGTTAATAGTTCTGGTGAGATGATTAGGCCACAGATCAACCAATCGAACCTGTTCAACCCCAGTTCAATATTTTTTAAAAATGTAAAATTTGTATATATACCTAGATATTCTATGGACCAATATAAATTATCACATGATAAAAAGTTAAATATTTCTAAAAAATTTAGACTTTCACAAGAAATTTTTAAACTATAAATTCAAACAAATAAATTCATCTCAATTGTACCTAGAAAAAATTAACAATAATTTCAAATCCTAACAAAAACATCGCCGCGAAAATTTAAAAAAATCTATCAAAACTATTCAAACTAAACAAAATTCATTGGAACTCAATGTGTTAGTATTTCGTTCAATATAATAATAGCACTAAAATTATCCAATTTACATTCCAAACTTTTTTTTTTACAATTAGCTGACAAAATTACAAAACCGTTGGTTCACAGCTCAAACTGGTCCAAGCAATTTATACAATTTTGATGGTTTTCGACAGTTCTTAAGTCTAGTCAATCCAGCGTGTGAACTGGACCAAAACCATGACCGATTCCTGGTCCGACCAGTCATCTAAATTACTGCAAATTAATAATTATGTTCAACTTAATTGGTCTTGATTTAAAGAAACCCAAGGCTGCCAATTAAATGGTGCAAGGTCATTACCTGCTATATATAAAAAGATAATGAAACAATCCAATGTGGGAAAAAGCATTAGAATCAATTAGCAATAAAGAAAAAGAAAAAAAAATTGAGTGATACAGAGAATTTGTTTGATTAACCCAAAATTCTATTGGTTGGTAGGTATTTCGTTGATAACCAACTCAAGCTGGTAGATAACGAGGCTTCTGCTAACTTATTGATTGCCTATTTTCAACTCAAGCTGTCAGCTAACTCAACTTGCGATGTTGTTATCTAGTTACGAACCATTATGCATACACCAGCAGCATTCCAAAAGCAAGTCACAACAAAACTTGGAATTTGATTTGTAATTATTCTGGTTTAAGCAAGTAAAGGCAAGTTTACTAAAAGGAGCCAGCTCGTCATTTCTTCGTGTCGCTTCAAGGATTGAACATGGCACATCCTATGTTATTGTAGTTGTCAATATGCACTTTAACTCTCAAACCTACATCATCATTTGCTTCTAATGATTCACCAAGTAACCAAGTTTCACCATAATAGGCAATTCTAACATCCTCAGATTTTTTCCATTTTCATTACACGGAATAATAAAAAAGATAATTTTATGCAAACAATGAAACTGGAAAAAAGACGAGAAGCATAAACTAGTATGTCTAAAGAAATGCGCGGCATTTAATCTTGTCTAAAGGACGTCTAGATTTGAAGTCATTAAGTGTGAAAACACATGAACACCAACTGTGCTTTTTCAAAATAACAAGAGTTTATGGCCTCTTCCAAATACAAATAATAGTCTTCAAAAGGTCATGTAATCTATTACATCCCAGAGAAGCTATATAAATATATTAAATATAAACACTTTCATTGTGCCTTCCATATTGCAGGCTATTTCCAAAATTCCAATGTTAACTTGTACATGAAAATCACATATTCTAGTGCAGGTTAACATTACGTCTATCAAACAAAGATTAACACTTCGTTTCAATATTCCATCATCTACCACATCCAAACAAGCCAAACTAAAAAAGCAGTTTAAGCTCAAAAGGTCCTTTTAGATTGTATAGCCAATTTCCATCCAAAATCACCAAAACAAACCTGTAAAACAAAAATTTAATGTCAGAGATTTTTCCAAACATAATAAAAACTTTGCTAAAGTCATTGTACCTCGACTGCATTGCTAAAACTTCCAATATGCTTGGCTATCCATATCTTGCTTTTCCAAAACCACATATAGCTTGTATCATTTTCTTACCATGTTAACTTCTAAAATTAGCTGTGGCAATTAAATATAATCCTGCTTCTTGCTTTTGCCACCAACAAATCTATTGACTCTTGTAGGCGCTGAAGATACGCTTCTTGTTCTTCAATTTTAGAAATATGTAGCCTCCACTTGTGACTTTTACTCAGTAATGATACTTTCCATTTGTCTATCATTGCTGCCACTGATTCCCCTAATATATTGCCTTGGAGATGGAGGTTCCACTGCACGAGGTTTCCCACAGATATAACCAGAATTTTAAGGCAAACTCTTTCAACTATCACCACCTCAAACCTTGGTGGCTCATTTTCAAAAATAGGTTGGTTTTTCAACTTAATCATTTCTTGCTACAAGATACAAAAGTGTAAAATAATATAAACTCTTAACTTAAAATATTTTTTTCGACAAGTACATTTGATATTCATGACTTACATGCCTTTCTTTAGCAAGAGGGGAGGACCAACCATTTCTATTTCTACATGCGATATGAAACAAATCAATAGGACTAGGTTTCTCATTTGTCTCTAGATTTGTCTGAAAAAATAGGAAACAAGATGAACACACAAATGTGTTTAACAAGTTCAACTTCGACTACATTTAAGAACTTCAGCCCTCAAAGTCACTAAAGTGGTAATATAGGACATGAATTTGCCATTTCATGATGTGTTCGAGGAAAAGACTTAGATCCCAACTTGTGCTCATACTCCAGATTTGCACGATTTAGTGCATTAATTATCGAACGAGCCTAATGTACAAAGTATAATCAAGTTAAAAACTTGCTACTCCTATATGAATCAATTTAGCATAAAGCAATGCATGTGTATAATGCACAAAATACATCTTTTGTCATGACATATGGGAGTGATAAAGATACGGTTCATTTTTACAAAATAAATGTCATATGTCACACTATATCACTTTTAGAACTAAAGCTCAAGCAAGATTTTTCATCATTAAAGACTTTTGTGCCCCACTATCAATAGAAAACAATTTTAGAACACAACACTGTCTAAACATGCCCCAAGTCTCCATCAACAACTCAAATATTCATTATACTTAAAAATCTAACCCTTGAATGAATATTGCAACATCCATAAAATAGACAACAGTCAATATAGTCATGGTTTAATTTCACATACAAATAATAAGTCAACAAGGGCATTTAATCACATCAAAAATGTATTCCATAAACCATATTAGAGAGTCTAGGACATGCAGCCCATGAGGAGAAAGAATATTAGACAATGCATTTAATTTTGAATAAATCAAGTCTATCGGAAAAATTATCATGATTAAAATAGTTTTTAAATAGATCATATCAAATGAATGGGTTAACTTAATTCCAACACGTCTCCCTTAGCTCCAAAGTCGAGCAGTACCTTTTTTTTTTTTTGTGGACAAAATTGAGCACCATATTTCCCCACAAACATGTGAATCTAGACAATGGTGACTTTTTCTTTTTCCCCCTCATCGGAGAAAAATTATCCATCCACCTATTTCAGAAGTTATTCCACTTCAAAATTTCATTACTTTTCAAATTCAAGTGTTGCACTGTACCCCGTTTTAATTCAAAAACAAAAACTCAAATGCAAAAGTCAAGGCTCTAATTGGTTGGTGTTCTAGGTTCCTTGTGTTTGGTGATTATTTAAGAAAATTATAATCTTGACATGTTTTTTAATCATCTTTTTACCTCACAAACACAAACTCGTCATAATTCATTACAACAGATACTACAGTAACTATATCAGAAAAACTCTTCCAAGAGATGCTAAGAAGTAACAATGAAAAAGTACAACAAACAGACAGAAGTAAAGTCGTAGTGCGAAGCACGAATGACAGCATGAGCAAAATTTATACCCCATGTAGTAGTTGTTGTACTCATTGTTTTGATACTTGTACACTATGCCTTTGATGTCATTTAAAACAAACAAAAAAAAAAAAATCGAACACCCAAACCCAATAGCAATACACACAAACACAATAACACAGGTTGACAAATAATATGTAACTACCAAATTGATGACATAGCAAGGGTGTTGTACATCATGCATCAAGATTAGTGTAAATTGGGTATCCTCAGGCTCGCCTTGTAGCTCTGGCACTGCACCCAAAAAATACAAATATCAAGAACCCACAAAAAAAGAAAAGAGGCCACCTAGGAGTTATTCCACTAACACTTGTTCAAGATTTTCGCATAAATCATCCATATCTATCAATCTGATTATTTACTTCGTATTTGTGTATGTAAAGTGTAAATTGGGCAAAATGTGTACGGGTACAGATGCCAATCACTAATTATCTAAATCTAAAATGTTATACCTTCCCAAACCATAGCGACAACAGGGCCAGATATAATGTATTCTACCAACCCACTAAAGAAGGGCTTGGCAGACAAATCAACATAGTGTTTATCAGCAAAAAGATGGTCCACAGTAATAAGCTTCAAGCCCTCATACCAGAGAAAAGCAAATACACCACAAACAAACAAATACAAAAGCAGCTCGATGTGAAATCAAATTTGCAGACAAAGCGCTCGTTAATTATCAATGTTAGCAACTAATCCTCACTACCACTGAGAGGAGAAGACGACAAAAGTATCAGGTAAAACGAATTCTCATAATTACCAAAAATAAGCCGAAAAATTGCTCCATTTTTAGGTGCCAGAAAATACACACACATATTCAAACAACAGAGAAGGGGACTTTTAAACCAGATGGAGATCAACAAAAGCAAAAAGGATACACAATTTACCTTTCAACGTAAAATCTTTTCATCGCAACTCTTAGGATAGATTTGTGGAACCGAAAAAAGAATAAAGACAAAAACTTTTTTACTCAAAAAGACAAGAAATATTATACTATACTATCTAAAGATGTTTTGCATCCCACGAATCTTGTTGACAAAATAAACAATATGAAAAGATTTTTACAAAGGAAGAAGTTACCTGATTGGAGATTGCTGCAGAAAGCCGAAACTAATAAGGCTGAAGATTGTTGCAGAGAGAAAGTAAGAAAATTGGAACTAAGAAGGAAAGAGAAAAAGTGAAGGCAAAAAGCCTATAACTTTACTCTTACCTTTCTATTTTTTCCGTTTTTTAAAAATCCTATTAGGCCCACCAACCACCCTTTGGTAATAAATATACGGTTTCGGTGAGAAACAACCATGTCCTTTCTACTGCTAAGATATATGGCGAGGAAAATATCATCGCAACAGAAGACAGATTAGCTAGAATCCTAAAATTTCTCGCCAATAACAAAAAAATTTCATACAGTAAAGCCAGCATTTGGAGGGAAGCTTTCCCGCGTTGCTTTTGGCGAGAAATTTGAGCGAGGAAATTTCTAGTCCTCGCTAAGTATAAGCTGGCTCCAATCCTTGGTGAGGTTTTGCCTATTTCCTTGCTATAAACCTATTAATAGCGTCAAATCTTTCACTTCTCGCTAAAGTTGTTGTTGCTAATGTCCTTTTTTGTTGTAGTGAATATTTATATAGTATATCTTGTGGGTTGGGTATTGCAAATTTTTATTTTCCTAATTTATATTCATATTCAAATTTTATGAGTACTTGACTCTCATCTGTCCTCACTGAGAAAAAATCAATGTGGTATCCTATTCTTTGGAGTGGGGCAGATTGGTTCCCTCAAGTTTTTAAATCGGTGGGTTTTTTTACCAGCTCCAGTCCCCAAGCCCTAGCCACCGTCTACGGAATAGTGCACTTGTTCTATACTGCTACTTTTGAACAAAAATAAAAAATAAAAACCTTTTATACCCTAAAATACGGACCATAAAATTGTGAGAAATGGCAGTTGTGAGGTCTCATGGCCATCTGGTATCATCTGATCATTCTTGTCCAATTGTGTGACACCTCTCATCTCGTGGTTTTGTAGTATTTCTTTATGCGTTTGGTAAGACGTCAAAATCTTCATTTTGGTTTGAGTGAACAAAGAACATCCCACGCTTGTTTCTCGAGGATATATTGAGAAGGGATAATTTTTAATTAAGTTGGTAAATGCCATATACTAAATGCGAAGGTTAAACATGAATCTGAAAAGAACATGTGCCCCCCATAGCTCACTATAAATGGAAAGGTGATAGACTTTATTGGTCAAATTACAGTTTTCAGTTCAAAACGCCATGGAATTTTCCGATCCAAGAAAATGAATTCCACAGCATATAATAGCTAAAAGACACTATCGAAATCCAAAGCCGTCTTGATTCTTCTGATCATTTTTGTCGTGGTCTTGTTTTCTTTTGCCATTGGAAAGACTCCCACGTTTGTTTTTCTAAAAGCAGCGTCAAGTCGGAATTCAATGAGAAGAGATCATTTAAAATTTGTTGACAAATGCCATTTTTTTTAAGGCGAATGCTAATCATGAATCTGAAAAAAAATATTCGATTGCCATACCTCACTATAAATGGAAAGGTGATCAATTGGATTGTTGAAACGATAATTTTCATACCCTGTGCCCGGAGTATAACACCAGTCATGTCAAGACTACGTTATGAAATAAGGCTAGCAAAAACAAGAACTTAAACTGTCCAAAATAATCATCTCATTGAACTTGACTCAAATACAAAGTTATGTGATACATTACAAAGATAATCCTAGACAAAATAAGAGTTCATCTTATACACTTCCACTAAGGCCACAAAATAAATCTAAGTGGAAGACTCTATGCAAAAGAAATAACATGGAATCTTTGTTTTGTATCACATCCTATCCCTAGAAGCTAGTACCACGAGTTAGTCCAATCTTCTTCTACAAAAGCATCATCATCTGCATATAACAATTAATGGGGTGAGCGAAATAAATCACTCAATAAGTGGTATAAGTACTCCCTGTAGCTTAAGAGTGTTACCATACTTATACATTTCATAAACAAAGTCATATCGAATTTAAATAAGAAGGTAAAATGGCCAATAGCATATTTTTGTCAAAGGAATACATTTCCATAAACAAACCAATGAGTTCTATCCAAATGGTTCCAATTGACCTTGGATATCCAGCTGTTAACTATTACTGGTTAACACAGTCCCAAAACTAACTTTAACCAGTTGGTGCAGCTCCAAAACTAACTTTAACTGGTTAGTACGACTCCAAAGACATCAATCACATATTTAAGGAACTAGTCCCGTCAAAAGTATTCCACATTCAAGAACTCAATCAATTCATTCTTCAAATCATTCATTCATGTAGGCCATATTATCATTTTTATAACAATTGCAATTAACCACACTTAAGCCATATAGTTATACCACAAATAATCAATTCAAAACATTTATCATTCATAAAACTCATTTTCAAAAGATCAGAGAGTACAAACCCTACTTACTTCGATCTGGGCTAACTAAGATAATCGGAGAACGAATGATTGATATCTTTGCCTAAAATACAAAACAAAGCTCAATCAATTCACTAATTCTATTAAGAAGGCAAAAACTAAAACTTACATCTAACTTAACAGGCGGCTGGTAACGCGGCTTAGGTTAGAAGAGGGAGGCAACCCACTTGCGGTGTCATCTGTGGTGTGGCCCACGCCGCTAATGATGCTAGAGGGTTACCCCCACGAGCCGTGGTCTCATCAGCGGCGCGGGCGACGCCACGAATGAGTCCAAAAAAGCACGATCTTCACCCTACAACTATCCAAAACCAATTCTAACCTTCCAACTCCATCCAACACCAATTAAACACCAAAACAACCTCAAAATGGCACAAGAAATCAAATAGACATCACATTACTACCATCCAATCATAGATTTTCCAAAGACCCAACAAGTAACAATCATTAAACACAATCTTCCAACACTTATCCACTCTCACACCACAACCACCATTAATATACAATCATTGTGATACATAACATCAAATCTTCCTAGCTATACACTTAATGCATACTACCTACTCCTAATTCAAAGAGCTAAGAGGGAAATTGAAGAAATACCTTGAATTGGAGGTTGAGTTATTCCTTCTAAGCTTTCACCCCTTGCTTGCCCTTGCAAGTCTACACCTCCACCTCCTTCTTCAAGAAATGGTAGTAATTAGGAAAGAAAATTGTGGAAGAGAATAGAAGGGAGAGAGCAAGAGATAAAATGGGATGCCAATTGAAAAGGAAATAGGAAAAGAAGAGCCCTAATTCATTTAGGATATAAACTTCTTAGAATTGCAACTAAGTCCTTCAACTACCAACCAATCATCTTTCTTGCATTCTTTATTGACTAATTACAAATATACCCCTAATGAAGGCCTTGGTGTTACAATAGTTATAGTTTCAAATGCCAAAAATGAAAGAAGCAGTAGTCTTATCTCATACCCTTCTGTGCCTAGTTTCATTTGTGCAATGTTATGGTGGAAAAGTTTATGATACTCTTTCAAAATTCATCAAGGCTCAAAGCTTAAAACAATCAGAATATTACTCAAATGATGATTTAGGAAACGAGTATTCTCTGGTTTATATTGGTGTTCAGGAAGGGTTAAAGAAGGCCAACAAAATCTTGGCATGGCCAAGGTAGCCAAAAGGATTGAATTTTGATCAATATTCGGGTTATGTAACTGTTGATCCTAAGGCTGGTCGTGGTCTCTTTTACTATTTTGCCGAGTCTGAAAACTTTTCCTACAACAAGCCTCTTGTGTTGTGGTTAACTAGAGGTACGCTTTTGTTTAAATTCTTTACGTAGCTAACATTGTGTACAGGCGATTATTTGAAAGAATTTCTTAAATGATGACGATAGGACCTGGCTATCTTCATTGGGAATTGGAGCAATGGCCGAATTAGGACCATTCCGAGTAAATAAAGACAACAAAACCCTACGGTAAAATGAATATGCTTGGAATAAAGGTAAATATTCACAAATTTTTAACAAATTTATGAGTTATTATGTATAGATTTGAAATGAGCTCTGAAAATTTTGCATTTTTGGATGCAGTGGCAAATTTACTATTCCTAGAATCACCAGCTACTGTTGGATTTTCATACCCAAACACATCATCTGATTATAACATCGGAGATAAACAAACAGCAAAAGATTCTTATACGTTTACAGTTAACTGGTTAGAAAGATTCCCAGAATAAAAGACAAGAGACTTCTTCATGACCGGAGAAAGTTATGCTGGGCATTACATACCACAACTTGCTCAACTTATCCTTCAGAACAACAAAATAACAAACAGTGATTAACTTTGAAAGGAATCGCAGTAAGGATTTTCCAATGTTGAATAATTCTTTATATACCTGTAACCATCATTAATACATCAATGGTGATCGTGTCAGTTATTTTGAAATTGGAAATGCATATTTGGACAGCGAAACTGCACTCAAGGTGGGATACGATTATGAATGGACATACAACCTTATATCTGATGAAATACATCAAGATTTAGTTTCAAGTTGCGTTTCTTTCTCAGGAAATAAGATACCAGCTGCTTGTGAAGCATACTGGCATCACGAAGAGAAGGCTATAGACAACATTGACTATTACGATATATATGCTCCCTTGTGTTCCTCCACATCAAATTCTCCTTCGGTATTATTGGATTCTTCATTTTTGACGTATTTCATTCTATATTCCCCTCTAAGACAAAAATCAAATTACTTAATGTAATTTTCAATATTCCCTTGATTGAAATAGATATCTGGATATGATCCATGTTCGGAAGATTACATATTATCTTACCTAAATAATCCTAAAGTGCAAAAATCGCTTCACGCAAATGTTACAGGAATACCTAGACCTTGGAGTACCTTCAGGTATGCATGATATTGTGCCATTTTTAATTGTAGAAATCATTATTTCAAGCTTTCTTTTTCGATGCATTTACATATCTAATTGCACTTTGTATTGTGCATTTCCAAATATAGCCATTTGCTTAATTGGATAGACAACCCAGATACAGCTTTACCTACCGTCAAGGAGCTGATGTCAAGTGGAATTAGCATTTGGCTTTATAGGTAACTGAGTGAAGAATTTGTGGAAAATTCAAATTATGAGAAGGATTGTGCCTTTATTTCCTTACTGATTAACTATCAATTAGTACATTTTTAATTTCAGCGGAGATACTAGCGATGTAATGCCCGTAACAGTGACTAGGTATGACGTGAAGAAACTTGGGGTATCTGTCAAAACTCCTTGGTATCCCTGGTACACTCAAGGCGAGGAAGGAAAACTGACACCTCAAAGATTTTATAATTGTTCAAGAAATTAAGTTTTATCCAATAATACTATCAAATTGATCCGTTCCATCCAATTTTTATTCAGGTTCGAGGATATGTGGTTGAGCATGAAAACTTAACTTTTGTGACTGTAAGAGCAGCTGGACTTTTGGTTCCTAGCGATCAGCCTATTCATGCACTTACTCTGTTCTCATCTTTCTTAAATGGAAAGCTTCCACCTTCAAGCCAGAACTAGATGAGAGTGCAACTTGGAAAAGTGGTTCAAATAAGTAAATCATGAGAAAATCATTAGTCTTTCTCTGATTAGTTGCTTATCTTAGGGTTCTACTTTGTTAATCAAGATTGCTCCTATAATGTAATTATGTAATCTCAAAATTTCATTTCCAATAAAGAACTCTCAAATAGTCTTAAGATTTGCGGCTTGGTAACTTTACAACTGTCACGATCCAAACCTAAAGGCCATGACCGGCACGTAGTTCGAGGTGGAATAAACTGCCCCAAACCACGTAAGCCTTAACTTTCCTCTAAATTCTACTGAAATTTCGGCAGCATCTCCTCTGTATTAGGACCTTTTCCAAAAATTTAAAAATACCTGCACAAAATTTCAGCCAACCCAAGCATTTCCAATACATTCACAATACATCATATCATCTCATTCACAAATTTACACCATATTTTCCCACAGATTTATAACCTACTAACACAAGTCATCAATCATCCATTTCAACCATAAAATAAATGCTCATAAGAACTTCATCTATTTCTATATAAATATCCCAAGATTCATAATTTACAATCAACGGAGCAACTATACCAAAAATAATATTTACAAAACCAAATATTGCATCACATGGCCATAAGTGCAGAATAATACTTATATTATCCTATACCCAGAACGACAAAAAAATAACCAGGTAATACCTCTGATTTCAAATGGCTCTGGGATTCTCCTCTTGGTTCTAACTCCTACACTTTCTACAAAATACTGAAAAATATTGAGGGGTGAGTTTTCACACTCAGTAAGCATAATACATAGTATAACCATTTTAAACAATTTTACTTAAAATCACCACTTTTGGTATAAAATCTGTATAGTCATCACATATGACATAAAACAATTAATAAAATCACATTTTGGTTCCATAAACAACTTTGATTATTTCTCGAAATCACCACTATGCAAAACCTATGATCCCCCGAAGGGTAACTATCCCACGAAGGGTACTCTGTCCCCGAAAGGCTATCCCCCGAAGGGTATCTGTCTCTGTTTCCCCGAAGGGTAATCTGTCATCGAAGGGTTATCCCCCGAAGGGTATACTATCCTGCGAAGGGAGGAAATCACTGCGGACATTCCCTAGCCGGCATATACTAAGTGCACCCATACTAACAATAACCCTGTTAGTTTTAGTTAGCTCTGCATAGAGTTACTTTCAAATCGTTTTCACAACTAAATTCTTTCAACTTTATTTGGCAAAAATCATTGTCACAAACAATCATTCACTTTTTCATTCTTTAACGTTAAAACTTTAACGATATATAAAAACATACTTTGAAAAAGGTCAAATATATTATCTTATACACTCAACGTAAATCATTCACCGTTAAATGCTTTGCAAGCTCATTTAAATTTTCATGTACAAAATAAATCACTTTGTATGCATTTTCTCAACGTACATCCATTTAACAATATATATGTATGTCAATTTCAATTTATACATATTGCATACTTTAAAATACTCACAAAATGCTTTGCAAGCAATATATAGTACTAGTGATTCATAATATGTATTACACTTACTTCTAATAGGCTATGTACCAAAAATCTTGTACTCGATCACCCTCTTAGGCGGCTTCCTCCGCCAAATGCTCTCTTGAATCTATTATATAACATTACGATCAAAGATTAACAACTAAAAAAAATAAATTAGAAAAATAATACTCTAACTTTAATTTAACCCCAAGGCTTAACTCAATCACTTACCCATCTTGCATGTTCTAAATTATAATCAAATCTCAACTTTAATTTCCCAAATCAACTTTTTCCTCTTCTAATTGGGTAATCAACACCATAACAAGAACTATTAACTCTAAATAATACCAAGAATCATTTTTCTCCAAATTTCCCAAAATTCCATAAACCCAAAAAATTTATCAACTCCAATTCTATCATGCAAGCTAAAATTTCTTACTAAAATACCAAGTATTCTACTCTATCTATCATAATAAAACAAAAATCCAACTTAAAGTTATCTTATTGAGCTTAATCAAAATTTTCCCTTTTTCTTCCCTATTTCTCTTCTCTCTCTCTCTCTTGCTGGCCGGACCTGCCTTCTTTCTTCTTCCCCTTCCTTCTTCTTCTTCTCTCTTTCTTTTCTTTCTTCTCTCTTTTCTTTTCTTTCTTCTCTCTTTTTTTTTTTCTTCTTTCTTGCTGCTTCTTTCTTTTACTTTGCAGAAGTTTCTGCTGGCTTTTCTATGGGAAAAATCCCATCGACTGCTTCTTTCTTTTTTTTTTTTCCAAATTACCTTTCTGCCCCTCACTTATGTCGGGTATTACAACAACAATCCTTGACTCGAATTTTTGAACTGGGTTTAGTTTATGCCTCAACTATAAGTTGGGATATTAGGGGGCTTATTAAAGACACTTTGTTTCAGCACATCTAATATGTGTGCTTAATTTAGAAATCTGCAAGAAAAAAGTGTTTGTTGAGAGAATCATAAAGGGAACCATACATAGATAAGTAGTATCCAATTTTCTAGATAAAGTTACTGAGATGTCATTATGTTGTTGTATTTAAATATCTGGGATTAATTACATTTGTCTCCCAAAGCTTCGAACAAATTACCACTTAGATCCTGAGGTTAGGTTACAAAACGAACATTCAAACTTATAAACTTTTAACAAATGCACCCGTGTCATTAGTCAATAAATGTTGGATTATTTATTCATTAGCGATGACTGTACGAGGAACTGGAAATATGGTTCCAGCCTATCAACCTGCTCGCGCACTTGCTTTGTTCTCGTCCTTCTTAGTGCAATTGGAATAGGAATTCAATTAGTGCAGAGGAGTAAATCACTCGAGAATCATTCATCTTGTTCTGATTAGATGTTTATCTTATTGCTCTACTTTGTTAATCAAGATTACTACTATAATGTAATTATCTGGTCTTGAGAATTTTTAGTTTCCAATTAAAAAGTTTCAAATGGTCCAAAGACCAAATCAGTGGCTTGTAATTTTACAACAATCCTTGAGTGACGAGATAAACTTTACAATAATTGTAAATTTTTTTTGTAAGCTTGTTATTTATTAAGCTTCGTAAAAATTAATACACTCATTTTTACATATCGCAAGGCCTGATCATGCAGAAAACTTCATTATTGCTTTTGAGAATTCTTTTGAAAAGTTAATTGTATTATTTCATTTATTATGAATCTAAGTATTTTCAAACATCAAGATTTTGATATCCAATTTTCTTCATAGATTCGTTATAATTCACTTAGTCACTTGCAACACGTCATGAGTAATTTTTTAAGGTTGAATTCATTCCTTTTTATGTGCTTTCAAGTCATTTTTAGTTGAGTTTGTTATGCTACAACAAATATATCATTTTGTGACATTAAGAAAACTATCGTTAAAACTATAATAGTGTCACAAAAAGGTTTTTGTGATAGCTTTTTTCTATGCATCGGCAAAAAAGACGTAACAAAAGCTTTGGGACGGTATTTTAACTGTCGGAAATAGTATTTATGACAGTTTATAAGCCTTTTTGTGATACTTTTGAAAGTGTAATAAAAAATTATATTTGTGATGGTTTATATGACTTTCTGTTACCCTTTTAGAAGCGTAACAAAAAATATTATTTATGATAGTTTATAAAAATAAAAATAATTTTTTTTTGTATCAATCTATTATGCATGTGTAATTGGAAATAACCAATTAGGTTTACAACGAAATCTAGAAATCGATCACTGATCCAATTTAAAAGCCTCTACAGGATAAAGCTCAATAGAAAATTGAGGAGTAATAGCAGCAAGTGATTGAATTTAGTAGTTCCTCATATAAAATTATTGACACTAGAGATATAGTAATATGAAAAAAACAAAATTATTTCAAGCAATCGATAGCACCCCCTTCTTTCAAAGAGAGGTTAAGGACCAGATTTGGGGCACCACAAGTTCCATTTGCTATAAGTTGATGGCCATGATTTATTGTAGCAAAATAGATGACTAAATGTTGCCACGTGGACAAAATTTAAACTGAAAAAATGGCAAAAACAAGATAGTGATGGAGGGAAAATTGGTTACATTAAAATATTGAGGAATTACATTAGGATGTTAAAGAGTTATATCAAAATACTGAGGAATTACATGGCCTCCAACTTGTGGGAAATGACTAATGGCCAAATTGTGAGGACGAAGGACAAAGGTTAGGGATGATTACTATCACGTCCTGTGCCCGAGACGTGGTATCCACTATGCCCTAGGCTAAGTTAGGACATAAGGCTAAATGAAACAAAATATCATCTAACAAAATCAAGCTCAAAGAATACTAAAGATGCCCAAAGGGATTCATTTCATTCATAACAAAAAATATACACTATCCATTACATTTCTTTTCCCCATAACAAATATAGTTGAAAAAAATACATGTTTGACCTAATCTATACCCAAAAATATGGCTATACATCAATGTCTTAAAAAATAACCTCATTCACGTCTAGTATTCTTTAGGAAGTTCGGTGGGCATCAGCCAAGAAACTCCCGAGAAGGACGTTAAGTTCTTCTTCTTCTTCATTAGGGTTGAGGTCTTCCACCGAAGGTTCGGTGTCATTTGCTACTCTTTTGCCGGTGTCCTCTATAAGAGCTTCAAGTCTTTGCTTTCTTCGAAGTGGCATTTTGCATAAAACACATGTTAGGCGCACATCAACCTCAGTGACTATCTAACACTAATGTAATCAAGGTCAATACCCAAGCAAACATTAACTAGATCAACTCTAGGCATTCTATCCATTTTCACACCTAAGGTAGTCCACAAGATTCAAACCTAAGCTTTGATACTACTAAAAATGTCACGCCCTGTGCCCAAAACATGGCATCCGCCATACCTCAAGCTAAGCTAGGACACAAGGCTAAACGAAACAAAATATCATCTAACACAAAATCAAGCTCAAAGAATACTAAAGATGCCCAAAGGAATTCATTTCATTCATAACAAAAAATATACACTATCCATTACATTTCTTTTCCCCATAACAAAAATAGTTGGGAAAAATACATGTATGACCTAATCTGTACCCAAAAATATGGCTATACATCAATGTCTTCAAAAATAATCTCATTCACGTCTATACTAACTATGACTATGAGGCCCAAAAGTCGTTCTAGTCTCCTTCTACAAAATCACCACCTGCGAGGTTAAACAATGGGGTGAGTGATAAAATCACTCAGTAAGTAGCAAAAGTTCTCTTTGGGGCTTTAGTTTGTTATTCATACATAGATAGTTTTCCAAATCAAAATCAAAGTCATCATCATTCATAATACGTGGTCAATTTATAAACTATACAATTCAAAGCATCACATAATGCGATTCAAAGAATGAGAGCTCAAGTAGTTAGTGGACAAATAACCTTGGATATTCAGTTGTTAATTACAACCCGATTAACACAGTACAAAACCAACTACCACCTGATTGGTCCGGTTCAAAACTAACTATCATCCGATTAGTATGGTTCAAAGATTTACTACAATGCCAAAATTAAGGAACTAGTCCCATCATAATCCATTTCACATACAAAAGCTCAAATCCATAGTCATTTACATAACATATAGACCACATATACCCATTTCATAGTCAAATATATCCACGCTCAAGCCCAATTATATATATAAACTAGCATTTCAAAACATTAGCTTTAACAAGGTACATTTTCAAAATGCAAAGAGATTCAAATACTACTTACCTCAATCCAAAGATTAATTTAGGTAATCGGAGTAGGGGTAGACGCCTTCGTCACCTATAACATACAAATATATTAGTATCATTAACTAACTTTACCAAGAAATCATAAGGGATTCTTATATCGGACTTAACACACAAAATGAAGAAAAGGGGCCAAAACTGCCTTGACCAATGATCTTAGTCGCGACGCGGTTCACGTCGCAGCTCGGCTACAGTACCCAGCCACGGTACCAGCCGCGGCTTGGGTCATAGCCACTGACCTTCCATCTGCGGTCTTATCTGCGGCGCGGATGGCACCGCGGATGAGCCCAGAGAGGTAGCCTTAACGAGTCACGGCTTCATCCACAGCGTAGATGGCACCGCGGATAAGCCAAGCAACTCGACCTGCAATCTCTGCAACACTCAAAACCCAAAACTAATCTTCCTCAACTCAATCCAATCCAATCCAACACCAAGACAACTCCAACAATGGTATAATATGTCAATGAAACTCTACATTAACACAATACACAACATAAAACATGAATCACACATTATCTCAAGAATCTAGACCCATATTCCATCAATACCAAGAAATTCCATTACTCACCCACTCATACACTCACACACACACCCCAACACATTGTAAAGCATAAATAATGAGAGCATAAGAACCCTAAATCTTCCCTAAACAAACATTCATTAGTCCAATCTAGACATAACCACCAACAGAAGAAATAAGCCTCTAGAGAAGTTTACCTTGAGTGAAAGTTGGATTAGAAGCTCCAAGATCTCTCCTACTAGCTTCCCTTGAAAAGTGGGAGTTGAGTCCTTCAAAACCTTCTCCAAAAGTGGAAGAGAATTTAGAAAAAATAAGAGAGGAATTTGGGAACAAGGAAGAAGGGAAAAATGGAAAGAAATGCCCTAAAGCAATTTAGGCATAGGAAGTAAATTTGTGAAAAATTGCAAATAGCCCCTCAAGAGCTTCCCTATTACATTTTCACCCAAAAGATCTAAAAGACCAAAAAGCCCATGAATTTCCCTAGTATTACAATTACGAGTGCCTCTTGATTAACATTATTGTATTGAAACTCAAAATAAAGTAATCAAGTGTAATATTAGAAATTTCAAAGAAACCAAGTTAAATTGTTAGAAACTTCCGGAGTGGTTTCAGAAATTATTCCGAACTGTGTTAGATAACTGCTAGCATAAAAATTTAGATTGTAAATGGTATCAGAACCAGTTTTTGTTCTAATTGGTTGCTTAAAAGTGGATAAAAATAAGAAACTTTGAGTGCTACATTAACAGCACTTCAATTCATTCTTCAGATTAAGTAAAATCCTCATTTAATCATTAAATCTACAAATTCAAGACGAAACAATTGAAAGAAAAATAATATTGGCTACCATTGAGCAGAATGATGACTTCAATGTTAAATTTATTGACAGGCACACTGAACTCTAAGTTGTGAGACTAATAGTTAGTTCGATGATTGAATTCTCATTGATACTATTTGCAACTCCTGTATTTCCTTCCCTTCGTACTAAACAAAGAAAGAAGAAAAATTGAGATTCCTGGTAAAAGATTATTAACCACTAGGGTAAGTCCAGAAGTGAACATCTTAAAAAACATCAAAATCTAGAGGAAAATAAAGAGAAAAAAAAATCTCACGATCAAATTTGGTTGAAATTAATTAAGAACTATGTGGACAATACCAAAATTCCAATTTTTGAAGGCAAATTAGTCACGACAAACCATTTTCTGAGGTGAAAAGGCCACAACAAAGTTTTCAGTGGATATTTGACCTGCAAAGTAGTGCTTTTTTATCCTCTATTAAATGCTGTTTTCTAGTTCATGTTCTTTATAATTTGGGATTTTAGTCATGAAAGGAAATGTAATCAAGTTGTGGGTGCAGAGGTGGTAAAATGAGGGAGTTATGGTGGCAGCCACATTACAAGTTATTTTTTCGTGAAGGAAATAAAACATATACAGATTTTCATTCTACTGAAAGTTATTGATTAGCAAGAAAAAAGGTTGGGGAAGGGATTGATGTTGGTCATGGTCTATGTTAACATAAGTTACATTCATCATTACCGAATACTTTGATGTTTGCATTTAAACCCAAAAGAAAAGAGGTTCTTTGTGACTAAACCATATAATAATCTTGATAACTTCTGATCCCAGAAAAGGAATTTCAGAACAGTTAACAGCTAACAGAATTTATCAAAGTCCAAAGCCGTCAAGATTCATCTGATCAATCTTGTCGTATTGCTTGACACCTCTAGTGCCATGGTCTTGTAATTTTATGCCTTTGGTAAGATGTCAAAATCTTCATTTTGGCTTGAGTCAAAGAAACAAAAAATATCGCAGGCTTGTTTGTGTAAATTCCGAATTATGTGAGAATAAATTGTGAAGGGATGATTTTTAATTGAGTTGGTAAATGCAATTTACTAAATGCGAAGGTTAAACAAGAATCTGAAGAGAACATTTGTCAACCATGCCTTACAAAAAATAGAAAGGTGACAGACTTTCTTGGTCAAATTACAGTTTTCAGTTCTAAATGCCAAGGAAAATTCTGATCCAAGAAAATGAATTCCACAACAGTTAATAGCTAAGAGAAACTATCAAAATCCAAAGCCGACCTGATTCTTCTGATCATTTTTGTCGTGTCTAGTTTTCTTATGCCTTTGGGAAGAATCCCACGTTTGATTCTCCGAAGACCGAATCAAATCAGAATACACTGAGAAGAGATTGTTTTTAATTTACTTGGCAAATGCCGTATTTTAAAGATGAAGGTTAATCATTAATCTGAAAAGAACATTTGTTCTCCATACCTCACTATAAATAGAGAGGTGATCAATTGTATTGTTGGAGCAATAGTTTTTAGTTCTTTTAAGTGTCAAAGATGAAAGGCTCCTTAGTCTTATCTCTTACCTTCGTATGCCTAGTTTCATTTGTACAATGTTATGGTGGAAAACGATATGATCCACTTGCAAAATTCCTCAAGGATCAAAGCTCTAAACAATCAGAGAATTACGTAACAGAGGATTCAGGAAACGAGTATTCCCCTGTTTATATTGGTGCTCAAGAAGGGTTAAAGGAGGCCAACAAAATATTGGCATGGCCAGGGCAGCCAACAAGATTGCATTTTGATCAATATTCAGGTTATGTAACTGTTGATCCTAATGCTGGCCGCACTCTCTTTTACTATTTTGCTGAGTCTGAAAACTCTCCCTATAGCAAGCCTCTTGTCCTGTGGTTAAATGGAGGTATACTTTTTCTAGATTTCTTTACCTAACTAGAATTTTGAATAGCCACTACTATAAAAGAAATGCACAATTGGTGACCACAGGACCTGGTTGCTCTTCACTGGGAGTAGGAGCAATGGCCGAACTAGGACCATTTCGAGTTAATAAAGACAATAAAACCCTACGGTATAATGAATATGCCTGGAATAAAGGTTAATGTTCACAAATTTTTAACAAATATATATGTTATTTTGCATAGATTTGAAATGAGCTCTGATAATTCTGCATTTTTGGATGCAGTGGCAAATTTACTTTTCCTAGAATCGCCAGCTGGTGTTGGATTTTCATACTCAAACACATCATCTGATTATAATATCGGAGATAAACAAACAGCAAAAGATTCTTACACATTCCTAGTTAACTGGTTAGAAAGATTCCCAGAATACAAGACAAGAGACTTCTTCATAACCGGAGAAAGTTATGCTGGCCATTATGTACCACAACTTGCTCAACTTATCCTTCGTAACAACAAAATAACAAACCAAACAGTGATTAACTTGAAAGGAATCGCAGTAAGGATTCTCAACATTGAATAATTCCTTATATCCCTGTGAACATCATTAGTACATCCATGGTGATATTGTCTGCTATTTTTCAGATTGGAAATGCATATCTGGACAGCGAAACTGCACTCAAGGGAGGATATGATTATGAATGGTCACATAGCCTTATATCTGATGAAATACATCAAGATTTAGTTTCAAATTGCATTTCTTTCCCAGAAAATAAGATACCAGATACTTGTAAAGCATACTGGCGTCAAGAAGTGAAGGCTATAGGCAACATCGATTATTCTGCTATATATGCTCCCTTGTGTTCCTCCCCATCTAATACTCCTTTGGTATTACTTGATTCTTCATATATGACGTATTCCTTTCTGTACTGTACTCTAAAACAAAAATCAAATTACTTAAACGTAATGTTCAATATTCCCTTGATCGAAATAGATATCTGGATATGATCCATGTGCGGAGGATTATATATTGTCTTACCTAAACAATCCAGAAGTGCAAAAATCGCTTCATGCAAATGTCACAGGAATCCCTGGACCTTGGAGTACCTGTAGGTATGCATTAAATCATGCCATTTTAATTGCAGAAATCATTATTGCAAGCTTCTTTTCAATGCACTGACATAACTAATTGCATCTTGTATCTTGCATTTCCAAATATAGTCCCCTGCTTAATTGGACAGATAACCCGAATACAGTTTTACCTACTGTCAAGGAGCTGATGGCAAGTGGAATTAGCATTTGGATTTATAGGTAACTGAATGACAAATTTGTGGAAAATGCAAAAGTATAAAGGAGATCGTGCTATTGTTTCCTTAGTAATTAACTATCAATTGGTGCATTTTTAATTTCAGCGGAGATACAGATGACATAATTCCTGTGACAACAACTAGGTATGACATTAAGAATCTTGGGGTATCTGTCAAAACTCCTTGGTATCCCTGGTACACTCAAGGCGAGGTAGAAAAACTGCCACCTCAAATATTTCATAATCGTTCAAGAAATTCACTTTTATTCAATACTAACATCAAATCAATCCGTTCTATCCAATTTTGATTCAGGTTGGAGGGTATGCGGTTGAGTATGAGAACTTAACCTTTGTGACTGTAAGAGGAGCTGGACATATGGTTCCGAGCCATCAGCCTACTCGCGCACTTACTCTGTTCTCATCTTTCTTGAATGGAAAGCTTTCACCTTCAAGCCAGAACTAAATGAGAATGCGACTTGGAAAACTTGTTCAATTAGTGCTAATAAGTAAATGCTGAGAAAAATCAATGGAGAAATGCTCATGTTATTCTGATCAGTTTCTGAAGTAAATCATTAGGAAATTATTGGACAAATGCTCATGTTGTTCTGAATAGTTGCTGATCTTATGGTTCTATTTAGTTAATCAAGATTGCTCCTATAATGCAATTGTGTAATCATGAAATTTCATTTTCTCATAAATAACTCTCAAATGGACTTAGGATCTGCGGCTTGGTAACTTTACAGCAATCCTTGACTCGAATTTGACGCTGAACTGGAACTAGTTGGGACTATTTGGGGGCCTATTAAATACACTTTGCTTTTAGCACATCTAATATGTGTGCTCAATTTAGATATCTGCAAGAAAAGAAGTACTTGTTGAGAGAGTCATAAAGTGAACCATGCATGGATATTGGTATCCAGTTTTCTAGATAAAGTTATTGAGATGTCGTTGCGTTGTGGTATTTGAATTTTTGGGATTAATTACATTTACCTCCCAGAGCTTTGGCTAAACTACCAATCAGACCCTCAGATTAGCCAAACAACAAAAGGCATCTTCGCACTTAACAAATCTCTTATGGATATTGATACCCATTTTATTAACATTAGATGGGTCTAAATGGGCTGCTAGTCAACCATTTACCTATGATGGCCCATGTAACCATTTACCTATTATGACCCAGTTACCCTTTTTTTTTCTAGATTAAGAAATTGAAAAAAGAAAAACAAAAATCAACAAAAACAACATTAATACCACATGGCCAAAAGATGGTTTAATTATACGTGGATGTGGTCGCAAATTAATCTAGTTGTACTTACAATTGTTTTTCCACAAACCTAGAGGATATAACAATCCTATCTTAAAACTCATATCATACAAGTATAATTACATTTTCTCATATTCTTACAAAAGTATATCCCTCTGTGTGATCCACTTTATTGCATTGACTACGAAAATCGCTACAATTAAGAATGAATCAATCGGTAATTCGGTAATTCGAAATCGATCAATTCGATATTTTTTTTCGATTTTACCGACCGAATTCGATTTCAATTATTACCGATCCGAATTCAATTCAGTACATCGGTAATTGAATTCGGTAACCGAATTAAAAAAAAAAAAGCCTTTCCCTTGCAACAACAATGCACACAGCTTCCTGAAAATTTTCTGTAAATTTAAATTGCAGTTGCACAATAAAAAACAAGGATCTCAACCAAAAGATTCTAAGTCCAAATTATAGAGTTTAAAATTTAACATAAGCCTGTGATTTATATTGCAACAATCAAACCAGGATATCATATTACAATTCTAATGGAGAACACCAACCGAAAGAATAAACAACTCCAAATTATAGAGTTTAACATAAGCTTAGAAGACAATCAAATCTCTGTAGCCTCATAGGTTATAATGCCAAGTCTAAATTAATATCAGCTCAAACGTTAGGTTCCAAAAGATTAGTGTAGACAATTACATAATATAGAGTTTATTCATTCAAGAGAAATCTAGATCCAAATATCATCTTCCCAGCTGATTCTTTGGCATTGCTTCTGATGTCAATTTCACCATCATCCCCTTCTATAGTATCACTGCTCTGATGTCTTTCTTGCTGAATTTTCTTGAATCCCTCAAGAGATAAAGAAGATATGCCTGGAGACAGCATTTAAAGGAGGAACTTTTAAAACTTAGAATGAGCATTTAAAGATAAAATTTTGAAATTTTTACCTACTTTGTTCACCTCTTCAAGCATCCACCTATTTGGATACGATTACATAGAGCCACAACATTAAAAAAAAAAAATAAGAGAAGGAAAGAAAAGATCAAAAGAACAATTAAAAGAGAAAAGAACAAAGAGCAAGTGGGTCAAAAAAATAGAAGTGCCACCCAATATATTGAGTACAACATATGTTAAAGTATAACAACAATGGGCTAGAAAGATTGCAGGAAGAAAGAGAGTCCAAGAATGTTGGAAGGAAGACCAAAATATTGAAAATGCATGAATTTCATGACTGACGTCAGTAGCACATGGAGTGAAGCTGATGTGGAAGAGCAGCACATGGAATGAAGCTGAACGTGGAAGTGGAGCTGCTCTTTGGAGAAAGAAAGAGAAAATGGCTCAACAGAATTGCATGTTCTCCAAGAAAAATAGATTAGGATAAGATTAGTTATTGTGTAGGATGTACATAATTGTGACACTTGGCATTTTTTGATTCCTTAATTTCTGTATTTAAGCACATTGTACAGAGAATGTTTCGTGAGTGAGTTGAATGAATTTTCAGATAATTCCTTCCAAATACTATTTTATCTCTCTGCATTTCCTCTTCATGGTATCAGAGCCATAAGGTTCTGATCAATCAAGTTCAGAAGGAACTCTAAATTAATCGAAGGAAATGGCAGATCTTACTGAAATTCATGGCTTGAGTGAGCAAATGAATCAGTATAATGAAGACCCCCTTTATCTTCATAACTCAGATCATCCAGGGATGATTTTAGTCACTTCTCCACTTACTGGAGGAAATTACCTCAGCTGGAGCAGATCTATCAAGATAGCTCTGGGAGCTAAGCTCAAGCTAGGATTCATTAATGGTACCTGTACAAGACCAGAGACATCACCAAAAGTTGAGCAGTGGGAGAAGGTAGACTGTATGGTGAGATCCTGGATGCTGAATTCGATTTCTAAAGAAATTGTGGAAGCCTTCATCTATACAAGCACAGCTAGAGAACTCTGGAATGAACTGGAGGAAAGGTATGGGGAATGTAATAGGCCCTTACTTTACCAAATTCAAAGGGAAATAAGTAGTATAACACAAGGGTCAGATAAGGTAGAAAAGTATTACACTAGACTTAAGAAGTTATAGGATGAGTTATTTTGTCTGATGCCAGCTCCAATCTGTAACTGTGGAGCTGCAAAAGATGTAGCAGAGCTAGCCTCTTTTAACAGGTTAATGCAGTTTTTAATGGGCTTGAATGATGGTTTTGATCACGTGAGAAATCAAATATTGGTAATGGATCCATTGCCCATTGTGAACAAGGCTTATTCTATGGTACAAAGTGTGGAGAAACAAAGGGATGTGCACAGCATATTTCCAGAGAGAAATGACAATATGGCAATGATAGCTAAAGGTTCAGGTATGAGAGGAAGAGGTTCAGGAAGAGGTAGAAGTGCTGGAACTGTCAGGGGAGGAGGCAGAAGACAAGGAGGCAAAGAACATTTGCATTGTGAGCATTGTAACATGGATGGACATTCTCAAGATAATTGTTTCAAAATTCATAGGTATCCCGAATGGTACAAGAACATGAAAGAACAGAAGAGTAAAGGGAACAAGCAGGTGGTGAATGTAGCAGAGTCACCTCTGGATGTGGAGGTTGAATATGGAGCTGAAAGTTCAAAAGAGAGCTTACAAACAACAAATATATCTGCAATAGTGCAGCAGGAACTCATGAAGTTGCTAAGATGGAAGATGCCAGCAGACGTGAAAAATCAGGTGAATTTTGCTCATGTTGCAGACTTTGCAGGTATGCATTCCTATCCTTATGTTTTTACAATTCTGAATGATATGAAGCCTGGTTCCTGGATATTAGACACAGGTGCCAGCAGTCACATGTGTTCTAGTCTGAGTTTAATTCAAAGCAAAAAACCAGTACACAACTTCATGCCTGTTTACCTACCTGATGGTTTCTTTAAACAAGTAAAATATGTAGGAAACACAAGATTACATCACAACATAAGCCTCACTGAAGTGCTATATGTACCTGATTTCCAGTACAACTTGATATCTGTATCCAAGCTTGCTAAAACAACCCAGATCAAACTGATTTTTTACCCTACGCATTGCTTGCTGCAGGACCTATGGACTGAGAAGACACTTGCAGTGGGTAGGCTTGTAGGAAGTCTTTATTTGCTAGATAATGACAGTTTCTTAGACAGGAACACCAATGCTTGTAATCAGGAAGAAACACAAAGGATGTGTAAGAAAGACAAGTTCTCTTGTACTAATTTGAGTTGTTTGAATGAGAATCCTGATGATATTGTTCATGAGTGGCATAAAAGGCTTGGACATCCTTCTATTATGGCATTGCAACACCTTAATTTTCTAAAACCTTACATGAACAACAAAAAATTCAGTACCCTGCAAGAATGTGAGACCTACCATAAAGTAAAACAATCTAGGTTGCAGTTTCCCATCAGTAAAATACAGACCATCAGGCCTTTTCAGCTGTTGCATTTAGACATCTGGGGACCTTATAAAGTGAACTCTCTCACTTGTACATCATACATGTTAACTATTGTGGATGACTACAGTCGTAGTACTTGGACCTTTATGCTTTCTCATAAAACACAGGTGGTGCCCCCTTTAAGAGACTTCATTGTAATGGTGGAAAATAAGTTTGAAAAAAGAATTAAAGCCATTAGAACAGACAATGGAACAAAATTTACGGGCTTAGAATGTCAAAGTTTGCTGAGAAAAGAAGGAGTAGAACATCAAAAAACTTGTGTCTACACCCCATAGCAAAATGGGGTAGTTGAGAGAAAACACAGACACTTATTACAGGATGCCAGGTCACTCATGTTCCAGGCAAGGTTACCATCTAAATTTTGGCCTTACTCTATTCTAATGTCAACATTCCTTATAAATAGATTACCAACAGCTATTCTGCAATGGAAAACACCTTTTGAATTATTGTTTGGTCATAAACCAGATTACACAACTCTGAAAACATTTGGTTCCCTTTGTTATGCCACAAACATTTTGCCTCATAAGGATAAGTTTGAGACCAGGACTCATAAGTGCATTTTCTTAGGTTATAGTCCTGGTCAAAAAGGGTATAAATTGTATGATCTGGATCAGAAGAAAGTTTTTGTTAGTAGAAATGTAATGTTCCATGAAAAAACCTTTCCTTATCATCAGTTTCAAAAACCAGATCCATCATTAACCTTACCCTTGGTGATCAATGATGATTCATATGAAGCACAGACCAGAGTTGAAGATCAATTAAGAACATCTGAGCCTAGAAATCAAACCCCTAGTCATTCTTCCTAGACAGAAATCTTAGATACCACAATCGAAATTGTAGAGGTGCAACCAAGAAGAAGTGAGAGGCCTAGATCTCAGCCTACATGGATGCAGGATTATGTAACTAATTTAATAGTTGGTACAGGTCCACAAACTGCAAGTGTCAATCAGGCCACTGAAGAAAAGAGAAGTTCAAAGCACACTCCAAATACTTTCCCTTTCAGTTTATCAAAGAACTTAGACAAAACACATGTGGTTTTTTTGGCAAATCTGACTAATTTGCAGGAACCACGATCATATAAACAGGCTTGTGAAAACAAAGGCTGGGTGAATGCCATGCAAAAGGAGTTGGAGGCTTTGGAGATTAACAAAACATGGGAAATAACTGATTTACCAAGAGGAAAGACAGCCATTGGCTCAAAATGGGTGTACAAGACTAAACTGAAACCAGATGGTTCCATTGATAGATTGAAAGCTAGACTGGTGGCAAAAGGTTACTACCAGATAGCAGGAATAGACTACAAGGACAGTTTTGCACCTGTTGCAAAGCTTGTTACAGTAAGAATTTTCTTTGCAGTAGCAGCAGCAAACAATTGGTTTTTACATCAATTGGACATCAATAATGCTTTTCTTCATGGAAGGCTAAAGGAAGAGATCTACATGTTACCACCTGAAGGTTACAAGAAAGCATCACCTGGTCAAGTATGCAGGCTGAGGAAGAGTTTATATGGTCTTAAACAGACTTCCAAGGAGTGGAATGAAGAGTTTAGTAAAAGATTAAAAGGCTTTGGATTCCAGCAATCTGAACATGACAATTGCTTGTTTGTTAAACATGGGAATTCAACTTGCATTGCAGTGTTGATCTATGTGGACGATATGTTGTTGGCTGGAAATGACATGCAAGAAATTGAGGTATTAAAGACTTATCTGCATCAACTATTTACAATCAAGGATATAGGAGAAGCAAAATATTTCCTTGGCCTTGAAGTCACTAGAACAAAGCAAGGCATTTATGTAAACCAAAGGAAGTATGCACTGGACATTATCAATGATGCTGGCTTACTGGGTGCAAAGCCTTCGAAGACACCAATGGTTGCAGGCTCAAAGTTAACAGATGACAAAGTAGACATGTTGGATGATCCAGAACCTTACAGGAGAATGATTGGAAGGCTTTTATATCTAAACTTCACCAGACCTGATATCACGTATGTAGTACAGCAGTTGAGTCAATTTGTTCAGGCACCAACACAAAAGCAATGGAAAGCAGCCTTACATCTAGTGAAATATATCAAAAGATCACCTTCACTTGGTTTATATTTTTCATCTGAGAATGACTTTACACTAAAGGGGTACTCTGATGCTGATTGGGCATCCTGTCTGGATACAAGAAGGTCCTTAACTGGCTATTGTATCTATCTTGGAGATGCATTAGTTTCTTGGAAAACCAAGAAACAAACGACAATTTCCAGATCCTCAGCAGAGGCTGAGTACAGAAGCATGGCAGCCATAGTATGCGAGCTGCAATGGATTACATATATCCTTGCAGAATTCAAGATTAATGCATCTCTTCCTATACCTCTATGGTGTGATAGCAAAGTTGCTATTCACATCACAGAGAATCCAGTGTTTCATGAGAGAACGAAACACTTAGAGATTGATTGTCATCTTGTAAGAAACAAGTATAAAGAAGGGTTTATTCAGCCACATCATGTAAGCTCGCAACATCAGTTGGCAGATTTGTTTACAAAGGCACTAGGAGTAACGCAGTTTAACAATCTATTGTGCAAGTTGAGTTTGGTTGATTTTCACCAAGCTCAACTTGAGGAGGGGATGTTAAAGTATAACAACAATGGGCTAGAAAGATTGCAGGAAGAAAGAGAGTCCAGGAATGTTGGAAGGAAGACCAAAATATTGAAAATGCATGAATTTCATGACTGACGTCAGTAGCACATGGAGTGAAGCTGATGTGGAAGAGCAGCACATGGAATGAAGCTGAACGTGGAAGTGGAGTTGCTCTCTGGAGAAAGAAAAAGAAAATGGCTCAACAGAATTGCATGTTCTCCAAGAAAAATAGATTAGGCTAAGATTAGTTATTGTGTAGGATGTACATAATTGTGACACTTGGCATTTTTTGATTCCTTAATTTCTGTATTTAAGCACATTGTACAGAGAATGTTTCGTGAGTGAGTTGAATGAATTTTCAAATAATTCCTTCCAAATACTATTTTATCTCTCTGCATTTCCTCTTCAACATATCCTGCAAGAGTCACAAGTCACATGTACAACTCTGATGACTAATTAAGCAGGAAACAAATCTTTTGAATGCATCTAAGTCAATATAATTTTATTCAACCATACGTCAAGAGATTTGGCCTATTCTTTACATATTTATAGCATGAGAAAGATCAAACACGAAGGTCCAAAATTTTGCCCCAAAAATATATTTAAATGAGCAAATCCTATTTATAAAAATAAAAGAACAAATATTATCAATCACTAAGTAAACATGAACATCACAATACATAAAACCTGAGCATTTGAAAGGCATTTAGTATTACAGTACCTTAAATGCTTTTACCTCTGTAAGCCCAGTTTCTCAGTTTCTCCTACTACCCTACGGTCACCTATTACTTATCCAATATATCCTTTTACCTGTGTCCCTTGCAACATTTACAACTGAGTGGCCAACTTTTTTTCTCTACATACCCAAAAATTAGTAATACCAAACAAACAGTTGTTCGATGCCATCACTATAATATCCAGGAATTTTTTTTCTCTCATATTTAGTATATGTGCAAGTGTCTATATTTATATATATATTAATAATAGTATTTTACAATTAATAAGTAAAATAAAATGGGGAAGTTATGGAGGGAGAAAGTGTTCAGGTTGTGGTAGAGAAAGTTGGGGAGATAACTTCTGATAGTGGTTAGATGGTTGTCAAAATGTTAACTTCCTAAACTACTTATTCTAGTAAATGCATTAGACGTAATTTCATTTCCTTCCAACTCTCTCTCTCTCTCTCTCTCTCTCTCTCTCTCTCTCTATTTTCTCTTTTTAGTTATTAGACAATAGAAACTCTAGTGAGTAAGAAATACATCCATTGGCTTAACTAGAATCCCAATACAATACATTTTTTTTTCAAGACCAAAACAAGTAAGTAGTTAATCCATTACTATTATTACTACTATTTTCTTATCGTGAATTTTTTTTTTTATAGTCAGATTAATTAGCATTTTTTTTTATATAATTACTTCCCGGGGATTCTTGTTTATTAGTTGTTAAACCAACGTCAATTCATAAGAATTGGGGACGCGAGTGACACTTTGTCAAATTGGTAATTAGAACTTGGATGGTTTGGACGATTTTGGCTGCATGTACTTTGCAATTAGATCAACTACATTCAGATGTCTAGTATATTTAGACTTATGATTACTTTAATATTTATCTACTCTAAAAGCTTAGATGTTGAATTTCATTCTGTAGGATGTATCTCCCAAGTACCAAAAGTTACTGATATTAAAAGACAAGACTAGAACGTA